>SEYY01024340.1:15000-27500 GCA_009176605.1 Armadillidium nasatum | reverse complement strand
ATATATATATATATATATATATATATATATATAATATATATATATAAATATATAATATATAACTCACAAATTAATAATAATAATAATAAAATTAATAACAATAATAATTTAATTATTATTATTAAGAAATTACTAGGTGAAAATTATCTTGTAAAACATACCTTGTTACTCCTATCATGCGTCCAGGCATCAATCTCATCAATGGGATTTTGCATGCAAAGAACCCTGCGTGGGGTCCTCCATAGCCCAAAGGAACCCCAAGTCTCTGAGAAGTTCCTACAGCAATATCAACTCCAAATTCACCAGGAGGCTTCAGGAACGTTAAGGCAAGGAGGTCAGTGGCACAGATTGTCATTGTCTATCATAAACAGAAATAAAAATAATCACTACTAATTTATAATATATATATAATCAATAATATATAATTTAATTTATGATTTTCACTAGATACAATAAAAAATTTAAAAAAATAAATAAGAAAAAAAATGCTGGAAAACTTAATCCATGTCTTTAAAATTTGAGTATGACTACTATTGCCCTAAATTGTATATTTTGAAAAACTATGTGCAATTTTCAATATACTCTTCTAATAACAAATGAAAAGACTTACTTTTTTTTTTTTTTTTTTATTGGTTAATAATAGTGATAAATACCTTTAAATTCCTTTCATTTTTAAAATCAAACAAAACAACAGCAGAAACTTAAGAACTCAAATTTCAATAGAAAAATTTTATATTAATTGTAGAGACAGTCTAAAAAAAAAAAATTCATCTACCATATAACAAAAGAAACTTTTATAATACAAATTAAAGTATTGCATACCCCATATGCTTGGGCATCAGCTACCAAATTTTCAAAATTGTATATAGCTCCATTAGTGTCTGGGTATTGAAATATCACAGCACTCACGTCCCTGTTACTGAAATCCATTTCAAAAACATCCCCAATAAAGACTTCAAGACCAAGGGGAATAGCTCGAGTACTGACAACAGCGAGAGTTTGCGGGTGTACTTTATCAGACATATAAACTTTCCTCCTCTTGTTTTGTCTTGAAAGTAATAAAATATAATGGTTAAGGTAAGTTCACTGAATTTAATTTGTTTTACCTATATGTAAGGTACAATCCTCAAATAGAGTACTTGAACTAAACTGAACTATTTAAGAATTATTCACATTTTAATAAAGTTAAATTAATTTTAATATAAGAAGTAGTTGTAATGATGATATAAACATACCGTACTTCTAACAGAACAATGACTCAAAAAAATAAATAAATAAATAAATTAAAATCAATAAATTTTAAAAAATGTGGACAAGTTTGTTCAAATTTCTCACCAGAAGGGAAATGACATTCATACTCTATGCTGGTAATCAAGCATATTACAAATGACTCCTTGTCCCAACAGAATGTTATAATTTTAAACATTTTTGGAGCATTTAAAAATCATTAAATTTTTTAAACTTTTATCATTGCTATTTTTTAAGTCGACTATTAATATTTACAAGAAACAAAGGAACGAACCTAAATGCAAGACCCATGGCTTCGGCAGCAGATGTTCCTTCATCAAGGAGAGATGCATTAGCAACTGGAAGACCTGTCATGTCTGTGACAAGAGTCTGATAAGTTTAGTAATGATTCTAATCGTCCTTGTGCAACTTCTGGTTGATAAGGAGTATACTGAGTTGTCCTAGCATTAAAATAAGAATAACTAATTGAAGTTTGCTCTAAAAAGTAAAACTTTTTAGATTATAAAATAATTAATATAAAGTTTATAACTTCAAAAACTATTTAAAAGCTATCTACAAAACACATCTTCTGAGTATTTTTATAGATAAGATTTTTTTCCTCTCCTAATCATCATTCAATCCAGTAATTAAAACTAATTTTTTTTTCTAAGAGTTCTTTACAAAGTTCTAAGAAATCTTACTAATTAATTAACAGCTAACTTTTCTTGGAGAAAATTTAGATAAAAATTAACAATGTATTTTCTTCTCTTCTATATCAGAAGGTTTACTACTATTTTTAGGCAATTTAGACAAAAAAAGGCAATTTCCCTATTAACTGTCCCAATTCTTATAACTTGGACTAATTCTCAGACGAGTTCCTAACAATAACTAAACACAGAAGTACTAATAACTAAAAAACGTTTCAAGGCACGAAAGACAAAATTTAGTACTTTCTTTTTATTATCTAAAATTAACTTAAAACAATTTGATAAATAAATAAATATTTACCAACATATAAAAACATACATTTAAATACTGAATTCCAAAGCTAAAAATGATACGACTAAGTAACAATGTTTTCCCAACATTAAAGAAAAGACAAGACATTTACCATCCAGGGTTTTCAAAAATATTTCGAAGAATAGCATGTGGGACGCAACAATTATGGTATCCCATACCAATATAAGTTCTCCAAACTTCATTTTTCTCTGAAATTTCTCTAATATTTTCTATAAGCTGATATTCATCCATAGGGGGATGCAAATTCAAAGCTCTGTTTAACCTTATATTCTTCGGCACAGCTGCATTTGTCAAGCTATTCAAGTCCTACAAAGAATAAAATCACTTGCCTACCATTGGACAAGAATAAATAATTAGTAAATATTGGGAACATCCATGATTCTAAAATGATTATATATAGGCATCATCATTGTTATAAAGATAATGTATAATAACTATTTAACAAAGAGAAAAGAGTGATTTGAAAAAGCATCAGAATCTTAATATTGAAATGGTAGCAATTAAGGTGAATTACAGTATATATATATATATATATATATATATATATATATATATATATATATATATATATATATATATATATATATATATATATATATATATATATATATATATATATATATATATATATATATATATATATATATATATATATATATATATATATATATATATTTAGGGAGGTAGTTTTGATACACAATATCATATAAAAACAATTTTATAGTTTTTTATTACTGCACTTTAAATATTAATTAATTTCTGACACAAAAGTTACTAAAATATATCCAGGATATATATATATATATATATATATATATATATATATATATATATATATATATATATATATATATATATATATATATATATATATATATATATATATATATATAAAAGGGAATGTGGCACTAATATAAGGTTACCATTAACTTATTTTAAAGATATTTATTCACATAATTTATTTACAGATACGAATAATTCAATTTATAGATATACTATTCATCATTCATTTTATAATTATGCAATGGCTCTCTTAGTCTCGCTCATTAAGAAACACACATTGCGGCCATATTTGACAGATCCAAATCATTGAAGGGTTTTCCTTTTGATTGGCTAAGTGAACTACCACTGGAGCATAATTGCATTTACCTATCTTATTCTGTTTGTCAAAAATTTTGTAGCCATTTGCCTGAACAGTAGCTAATACCTTTAATAAATCCTCCTTTCTTATCTTTTTACATACTGATGATTTAATAACCATTTTCTATCTCATTCCAACTTTGATGGTTTAGGTAATTATTCTTCAATTCCTTTCACATTAGCTATATGTAAGGCTTGATGAGGCATTCCCACCACCATTTTTAGGGAATTGATGACAACCATTGTTCAATTTTATTCTCTTTTCTTGAATACTTAAAACTCTTCTTACTGTGTAAAGAAGTTTACTATATACTATAAAAAATCTGGAGGTTGGGTAATCATTTGACCTTTCTTTGACCCAACAGCTCACATTTTTATTCTCTCTTAAATTATGGATTTATCATTTCATCATATTTCCATCTATCTAATTATATGAATGTTTTCCTCTTTAGAGGTCAATTGGTAATATTCATTCCCACCTACAGATGACTTATTACCAATCCTATGGAAGTGTGGGAATGATTGTGATGGAATGTGATATATAGAAGATTCTTACAAGGTATAACATTTATTAAAGTACTGCTTACTAAACGCCCTTCATAAGTATTCTTCATCATAATGCTTACTCATCACTAGTTTTCTTTTACATTGATCCTTTTTAACTGTTATTAATAGTCATCTCTTTTACTGCTTGCGATTGCTAGTGACATTTCCCAAATGTGTTTTGTCTCCACCCATTTCTCTTTGATTTTTAACAATGTCTGTAGATTTTTTTTCTCTTTATTATTTATTAATTTTTCATACATTCTGATTTTGGTTTTGGGTGGAGCAAGAGTCGGGTAAGGATAGAATTTCCCAGTGGAGGTGGTTTCAACCAAGTGAAATTTAACTCTTTACAAATTCAACTTCTAAAAATCTCCTTCTCAGAAAACCCCTCCAAATTTTCCCAAAAAATTTTTTTTTTATTGTTCTCCAATCTCTCCTGTTGACAATATAAACATCCTTGGCCTTCATATAAAAAAATACATGTCTTGGAAACCTCACATAACAACGGTTGCTATGATGGCCTGAAAGAAGCTGAAAATTTATGCTTAGACTGCAAGAATTTTTCCCTTCTTCATGGTTACTCCAATTATACAAGGGCCTCATCTGCCATTGTATGGAGTACTATTCTCATATCTGGGGCAGCTCAGGTTTCATCTATATTTTATATAGGGTTGAGTAAAAGGCTAAATTACTTATTAACTGTTCTGCTCTTTCCAATTCCCTTGACTCTTTATCTTGCTGACATGGTGTTGGTTGCTTTGTCTTTTCTATAGGTACTACAGCGGTTTATGGCTAGAGGGAAATGACCACTCATATACCTCCACCTTTACAGCGTCCTCATAGCACAAGAGGTGTATTGTGAACAAATGAATTTAAAGTGGACATAGGCAACTCCAGGCTTGTCTACTTTTGGTGCCTCCTCCTTTCCAGCCACCTTTGTTTTATGGAATTCTCTTCCATCTTCTGTTTCCTGCCAAATTTAATCTCAATTACTTTAAAGCCCACACCTGCGCTCACCAACTAAATTTGTGTTAGGTGGGATTTGAGGGTGGCTTTTATTCTTTAATTACTTTAACATCCCCTCCTTAACCAGGGCTCTGCCTGTGAATAGTGATGATAAGTATAAAAAAAAATAAATAAATAAATAAATAAAAAAAGTCTGAGCTGGAAATATTACAAGAATGAACCTGGTTTAAAACTAGATAGATTTTTTTTTTTTTGTACAGCACTGTAAGTTTATTACTTTGCTTCTATCATTACCACTCAAAACTGTTTATTTGGTGTTTTTTTACAGATATATAAAGTTAACTTAATAATTACACTTTCAAAACAAGGAATGTCATAATTTTAATACTAAAATTTTATTACTAAAAATAATTTTTACCTTAAAAAGTAAAAAAAAAAAAGGTTTTGCATATATATATATATATATATATATATATATATATATATATATATATATATATATATATATATATATATATATATATATATATATATATATAATATATATATATATATATATATATATATATATACATGACATTTGGTGGGCAAAGGCCAGGGGTCTATTGATTTCCTCCAGAGTTGGGGAAACATCAGAAGTCTGGTCGTTAAAGGCCAATATGTTATGATCCACGTCGTTTAAAGGTGTGAAAGTCAATGGAAGTTAGGAAGGGAGTGTATTCCTCACTTTACCAGTTGAGTACATGTAAGGTTGGGCATAGCTGCTAAGTCTAGGGTCAGAGAGTTGGACAGAGAAAGGATGAGACTGTGTAGAAAAGTGTGTTGCACAAGCCCTTCTCAATGGAGAGGTATGTGACAGGAAAATTCAGAAGGGCAGTGTTCATTGTAATATCTATAGTACAGAATGTTGAAACCGTTTGATGGGCAGAAAGAGACTGGAAAGAATTAGTGAGAACAGAAGAGTTGATAAGATGAAAATGTCTAGACTCTACTTTTTCAAGTAGAGCTGTATGAGTTTGAACCACACCAGATATGTGAAATTTATTCCATATAGGGGCAAATGACGCCCATATACAGAGCAAGCACTTGGGGTGGCATGAAGAAATTATGACAGTGCCTTAGAACACCCAACCTCTTAGAAGCATGTTTAGAAAGAGAAGTAATGTGATCTTTCCAAGAAATATCACAAGAAAAAGAAACACAGAGAATATTATGGACTGAGGAAGGTTTAAGTTGTGTGCGTTTTCAAAGGTGTTATAGCTGTGTGTGAAGGTTGTGTTGAGTAGAGAGATGGAGGGACTGATTTTTTGAGGCATTGAAAACAATCATGTTTTCTCTGACACAATTTGAAAAATGAAAAAGATCAGAGGTTAATTGCTCCAAGGCCACAATTCTTGTGTCAATTAACTACTGTTGGGAATTGCGTCTCTCAAACTGAAAAGAGTAATGCAGGGTAAAGTCATCGGCATAAGAGTGGATAGGTGATGTAGTAATAGAGAGGTCATTAATTAATGAAAAATAGAAAGTGTTGGGATAGGACAGAACCTTAGGGAACACCAATATTAATAGATTTAAAGAATGAATGGTGGCTGTCTACAACAGCTGCTATAGAATAACAGGAAAGAAAATCAGAGAGAAGGACAGATACCGAAAAAGGGAAATTTTAAAATCAAAGCTTTGTGAGAGACTCTATCAAAAGCTTTAAATATGTCCAACAAGACAGAGAAAGATTTACCAAAATGCCAAAGTGAGGAGGGCCAAGAGTTAGAGAGAAGGGAAAGAAGATCACCAGTTGAGTGTTTTTTATGAAAGCAATAATGGTGATCAGATATAAGATTATAAGAATCGAGATGTTTTCAAATCTTCCTGTTAAGGATACATTTAAAATTTTAAAAAGAATGGAGGTTAAAGAAATGTGACGGTAGTAGGAGAGTTGAGAAGGGTCCGTCTTCTTCGTCATAGGCTGAATGAGCACACATATTCAGCAAGAAGGGAAGGTTGAAGTAGATAGACAAAGATGAAATAGTTTACCATGGCAGGGTACAAGCTCAGAAGCATATATATATATATATATATATATATATATATATATATATATATATATATATATATATATATATATATATATATATATATATATATATATATATATATATATATATATATATATATATATATATATATATTTTTTTTTTTTTTTTTTTTTTTTTTTTTTTTTTTTTTTTTTTTTTTTTTTTTTTTTTTTTTTTTTTTAATTTTTTTAATTTTTAATAATTTTTTTAAATATTAAATTTTATTATATATATATATATATATATATATATATATATATATATATATATATATATATATATATATATATATATATATATATATATATAATAATAATAATAATAATAATAATTCATGTACATGTTAATGCTTTTATATAAGGATAAAATCTTTTTCAACAAATTAAAATATATTATACTGTAGAGTCTATTCTGACATTCTGTGAAATTGATTCTAAAACTACCTTACCTCAAAGCCAAGTAATTTTAACATTTTCTTTTGGTCATTTTTTCTTGGTCCAATGTGTCTATCAGCAAAATTGTCAGTAGATAACATTGATTTGTCAGAAGTGGAAGTTGAGAAATATCTGGTAATGGCTGCATATTTAAATTTAAGCATTTTATATCTTTTAATATCTGTTCTAAGAATTCTTCCAGATACATTATGAACTGGTAGTTTAAATGAACCTAGAACTAAACTTCCAGCCATTTTGAAAATAAATTTCTGTAAGAAAGTAATAGTATATAAGTTCGATAACGCATTTATTTAAATGTTTATACAGTACTATTTATTTGATACTACCTATAGGGATGGAGCGATACCAAAATTTTAACTAATACCAATAATTTTAAACCACCCGATATTGTTACTGATACCAATTATTTTTACTGAAACAAGATTCAAAATATTAAATGATCATAAAATCTGCAATAATACACCTAGATATTTTGTAGTCATGATGCTAAACAAAACTATTGACAGGTGATATAGTGTTGGTGTCACCAAGACTTTGCATCTGACTTGCCCTATTACATGATCTAGTTTCTTCATTAATTTCTAAAACATTCACAGTCTGCAAAACAATTTTCATTTGTTGAACACCACCTCTTCTTTTAGACCTAACCTCTTATTCTTGACAAAAACTCAGGTGCTTGAACATCCTGATAGAAAACCATTTTCTGTTTCCCCTTACTGTCTCTTATCTTCAATTTTCAGCCAAAGGAAGTTGGTATGCATATGTACACTACGATTTTCTTTACTCTTCGTGTCTCTAATCTGGAGTCTTCTGAATTTTCTCCCTTGTGGCTAAAGCCCTCTTGTCATTCTATGTCTAAATTCATTTGTTCTGTTTATTTATCTTCTAATTTACTGACTATCCTAAATTTTTAACAACCTAAACTCCAAAACAGAGAACATTCTTCTTCACCTTTCTCAGAAATTATCATATTAGATGATTTCAATGTTCACCACCGTCAATGACTTTCTTCTAGTTTTCATGATACAGCTGGTGAATGTGCCTTTCAATTCTCTATCCAAAATTATCTTGGAAGTGGGTGCAACTTCCTACTAGTATCCCTGATCGTCTTGGAGATAACCTAACATTCTAGACCTTTTTTTAAAAACTTCAAATCCTTCTCCTTATCCCATCAAACTCTATCCTCCTCTGGGTTCTTCCAATCGCTTTATTATTTCTGCATTCTCTTCTATCTTTTTCAAGTCTACCGCAAGAAAGACTCCCACATATTTCAAAGAAAGGTTTGCAACATTTCAGTGCCAAAGCTGGTCAGACTTTTGGTAGTACTTCTTTAATTTCCTGTGGAATGATTATTGCTTCATTAGGAGGAGTCCTTCGAAGTGTGCAGAGCACACTACTGAGCTAATTCTCTGTGACATGGAGACTACATTCTATAATCTTTCCCTTCTACTTAAACTTACAAACTTTGGTTAAACTCTGCTTATTATCTTGTTATTTGCTTATTATCAGTTATTTTTTTTAAAGACCTATTAGGCCTATGACATGTAGTTCCCCTATCATGGTCTCATATGGAGAACTTGTGAAAACTTTAACAAATAACATAGACATGAGATAATTATTTCATAAACCTGAATCACATCCACTCTCAAGAAAACACCCTTCACAGAAAACATGATCAGTTCCTTCAGCCTCATCCTGTAACTTCCATTTTCAAAACAACAAACTATCCATGAAACTCTACATTGTATTACCTTGACTCCATGAGTATATCAATATCCTTCCTTCAGCTATCAAGGACCTCAAACTTGTACACAAGATTCTATTAACTGCCTACCAAAACTCTTATAGTTTCCTCATTATCTTTGCTCTTATAAGCAATGTTACAGTTTATAATTTATTTAACATCTTGTTAAGAGGTTTCAAACTTCAAAACTTTATTCTACACTTTCAAATTGCTACTCATAATTATACCTGAATCATTTGCTTTGCCAACAGATTCTAGCTAATCCCCATTCATGCCAATTAAAATTGTTATTTTTAAATCCAATTTTAAGAACCTAACTTTGCTAATGAAATTCATTGCCATACTTATCAGTCCAACTAAGTGGTATAAATAGATGGTACTAAACTTTCCTACAACCTTCAAGATTCCCCATAAAGATAGCTAATTTAATATCGCCAGAAAACTTATAATTCATACTTTTTATTCCCTTCATTCACTTTACATAGATTAAGAACAGAAAGTGGTCAACACAAAACTGTGAGGAACACCACTTTTCACCAGCTCCTTTACAATTTATAAGCATCATTCGAGGTTTACTTGAGGTTATCAATGGGCCTATTGAAGATGAATCCTCTGCCTATGGTTCTGCTTCCTGGGCTGTCTTCATTTAGATTCTTCAGACCACTCTAGTTTGTAGGAGGAACTTGCAAAATGGAATTTCGTCTACTTTTGTATGAGGATTGGAATATTATCTCATTATGCACCATCAAGGAATTATATTTGTCTATTTCTAGAAAAATTCATACGATTATACATGTGAAAGGTGGCCCACACCATATTATGAAATAAATTCATGCAATTACCAGGTTTAAATATTTTTATATAACTCATATATATATATATATATATATATATATATATATATATATATATATATATATATATATATATATATATATATATATATATATATATATATATATATATATATATATATATATATATATATATATATATATATATATATATATAATGATAAAAATTAAGGCCAATGCAAAGATGAACATATTTTATTTGGACATTTCAAATCACAGGGAATCATCTTCAGCTAAAATAAAATTAAAAAGCAAAAATTAAAATATTGAAAATTTTTAAAAAACAACAAAAAGTATGAAGTAAAAATACACCATGACTAATGAGAACATCTTCACATCAGAACAGACTGGAAAATCATGGCAATTAAGTGACAGGAATAATTGGAAAGGGTTGATTGTTTGATGAGAAAAAACAAATAAATATAGAAAACACACCCATATACATATACGGTAATAATTTGATATAGCACTCTCTCTCTCTCCTATATATATATATATATATATATATATATATATATATATATATATATATATATATATATATATATATATATATATATATATATATATATATATATATATATATATATATATATCCTAGTTAACCATATACATTAAAAACTGAGTAGGCAAGGTATCTTGTTTTTTTTTTCATATAGTAGCAAAGAACACAATACACAATGTATGTCATTATACATTACACATTTTATTCATGTTTTTAATAAATTTTCAAAACATGAATATTATTAAATCTCTACATATTAAAACTGCTTACAATCATTATTATAGTACATACTGTGTAAATAATGTGACAAAACACATTACAAATTAATTCTGCAAACAATTAGGATCATTATTCTGGGCTACAGTAACAAAATATAGCTCATTCTTTTATTTAGTTTATTATGGTTTGAGAATGGCCCTTGGTAACAAAACTTCGAACACCTTATTTGTAAAATTACATAATACCCAGCGACCCGAAGACCAAAGTAACACATGCTAATACTTGCTGTTCCACGGTCAAGATTCTTAAAGCGAAATGTTTCACAAGTTCCGCAGCAGTGTGTGTGTTCCATGGTCAAGATTCTTTAAATATACTGAAGTTTCTTAAAGGAAAGTACTTTGCAATTTTCTGCTCGTTGCTGCGAAAATTGATGATGGAAATTTTTACCTTCGGGTATGTAACAGACTAAAATATCTAGACAATGGGTAAATTTCACGAAATCCTGAGTTACGTCACGCTTAAGAATTCTGCAGTGATAATCTTTAAGAGAGGGTGTTTCACAAAATTAAGCGTTCAAGCCTGACGTCACGCTTAAGCCAGCAGCAGAGAAAATATTTAGCAGATTCTTTGAGTTTCGTGGAACACTAAGTTGTAGCAAGTAACAGCTGATCTTTATAAATAAACGCAAACACAGACGCAAATTTATTATAAAATTTATTTTGATAAGTCATGTAATTAATTTAAACAATCACTTATTATTTAAGTAATACCTCAAAGGTTATATGTAGGAATATAAAGATAACGTATGAGTCAAACCACAGCTTAAACGAAGATTTTGAATAGACTATGGCGGCAGCTAGATTGAAAACATTTTAACCATATGATTGGAACCAACGAAATTCAGAATAATTGAAAATAATTAATTTACTTCATTGAAAACAAATTTAATGATCCGAAAATGATAGAAATAACTTGATAACTATTCGCAGTAATTTCCAAACAAATCTATTAGAGTAAGGATATTTACGAAAGGTATTTAGTATTTAATGTAAGAAATAGCGGTGGTCTAATTCCTCCATGTTTGTTTACATCACGTGACCATTCAAGATTGCGGCAGCGAAAACTGACGATAGAAATTTTTATTTTCAATTTTCGCTGCCGCGAGCAGGAAATTACTGCAGTAAAACTCGTTGAACACGATTCTTGGGACACTTCGCTTTAGCAATCTTCAAGATTCAGTTTTTCAAAATGTTTTCATCGATTGTACCGTGCAATAGGCCTTCATACCAAAAAATAAAGGAGGTGGCATGCCGTGTGTATGATATCACGGTACATGACATCTAGATGTGAGAAAGTATTTTTTCAGTAACAAAGTAAATTTCTGGAATGGTTTATCACAATGTATTATTGATAGTAACTCTCTTCCAACTTTCTTAAAAAAGTTGGATCAATATATATGGATAATCAAGGTATTGTATGACTGATTGCTTTTAAGTCAACATATTGAGTTTTTTTTTTTTTAACAATTCTTTGTGATATCAGGGAATTCTGCATGTTAATTTTGATGACCCATTTATTTATGGTTTGGTTTAATAAACCACATGGGAAATAGTAGGGTTGGCTTGATTGTTTGTATGGGAAATAGTATGGTTGGCTTGATTGCTTTCATGGGGAAAGTTGGACATGTGATAGACATTCATAGTGAATAGCAATTTTTGTTATATTTTTTTTGACTAGGACAGTCTTGATAGG
>SEYY01024340.1:5000-10000 GCA_009176605.1 Armadillidium nasatum | reverse complement strand
CCTGTTACAACCAGAGTAAATCTACAAAAACGAATGGTGGTTTTGAACTTCCCAGGGATAACATTAACGCCATGCAAAATATAAAAGTTTTCTAAAATTATCGAGCGGCCATCATCGGTACGGAAAAAATGGATTGACCCATTAATAACGATATCAAAAGTATGCACAAAGTATATATAAGTAATGAAATGCAATGCTGTAAAAATCTGGATAACGGTACTTTGAGAGTTTGAATGACGATGACATAATTGCAAGCAATATCAGTCTATGATTGGTCAATTAATTTAAATCTAGTAACTTACATTGGGGCGTTGAAACTAGTATGATGTTATTTTCTTGTTTCTTCGTTTATTTGAATTTGGAAGTAGCATCCTACTTCATAATTTATAACAGGCATAACTGCTATTCAATTTCATTACTTATTATATCTATACTTTGGTATAAATATAATTAAAATGTTTAAAGATATGTGCTAAATAACCTATACACGTCGATCAACATCATTAAGTATTATAATTTTCACTTAAGAATTTTCTATGTTTTCAATATTTTCTTTAGATATTTTTTTTTAAAAAAAAAATGATATTTTATCTTTGAGATAAAACTCTAATATTTAAGCAAAAGAAGCAAATACCAATTTTGGTATTTTACATTTGTATGTCATTTTTCTTACAAGATGGAAAATTTTGACTACGTATCATTGCTTAAGCTGTGGTAGCTCGTAACTCAAAATATCACGTTTTACAGGAGAATAAAAAAATGTTTTAAAAACTTATTTTAAAAGGACCTTTCTGAGTTGCTAGATGTCTCTCCCAATGATTTATACGCGTCTGTAATTACTCTGAGTTATGATTTGGCGCCAAAAATATACGTTGATTTTTTTTTCCAAAGAGAATGATATAAAAACATTATTTTTCATATTTTTGGATTTACGAGGAATCACAGCTTAAGCAACGATGTTTTATTTACCAATACTAATACAACCCATGTAAGAGCCCAAACAGGTACCAATAGGAGAGCTGGCACACTCAAGTTGTAAATTACCTGTATTTGCACATTTGAGTAAAGAATAAAGAAAAGACAATTTAATTCTTCCATGATTGAAAATTCTCAAATTTATTTTAAAATAATGGAAATTTTTAAAATATACTTTTTCAATTTCATTGTCGTTATCAAAAAAAAAAAATCCTAATTGTTCTATCACACACACACACACACACATAATATATATATATATATATATATATATTATATATATATATATATATATATTATATATATATATATATATATATATATATATATATATATATATAATATATATATATATATATATATATATATATATATAATTTTCAGGAGATTGGAAGAAAGCTCTAAAGAATATTCCTAAGAGACTTTTATACACCAGTGATGATAGTCATTTACTTCCTAACAATAAAGCCTCAAGATACAAATAAATCTTATTTGTCTAACTAGCCTTTGGTTGCATTGTGCCAGGAGATGAGGACACGGTTGTTACCAGATTTATTGAGGGGGGTGGGTGGGGGCCCTGAAGGGGGCGGAAACATGTTAAGGCAGTTAAAACCTCCCTATTGAAATTATAATTTGAACTTATATATATATATATATATATATTATATATAAGTTCAAATATATATATATATATATATATATATATATATATATATATATATATATAATATATATATATATATATATATATATATATATATATATATATATATATATATATATATATATATATATATATATATATTTTTCTACCCCCTTCCCAAATTCTCTCAGGCAGTCCCCATAAATTGTGATTTTATGTATAAAAACTGTATTTTATAAACATGTTCAGTAAATTATTATATAAATAAATTTTTTTAAAGTATTTATTTATTTATTTCATTGTTTTATTAATTCTTATATATTTATTTCTTTATAGGTTTTCATATCATTTTCTTACTACATTGAATTTACTAAGGAGTTAGTAGGCTTTAAAAATATGTTTGATTTTGTCGTACTTAAAAAATTTAAACGAAATGTGTGATAATTATTTTTTTTTTTTTAGATTTCAAAAACTTCTTATTTTCGTGTGACACATCAAGATTTTTTTGATATATTTTGATGTATTTGCCTAGTTTGATGTAAAGGGAATTGAAAATTTGTGTCAAAATATTTATTGTTCAAATGGACATTCCTAGTTTTAAGTGTGTTAATTGTTATTACTTTTGAACTTCAAATGTAATTCGCCATTATTTTCAAATTGAAATGTTCTGGTACCACCTCTTCGTCTTTATGATTTAACCCAATAACCTTTTCACCAATCTCCTCTCAAAAGTCACTGCAGTTCTCTGGAAAATACATACTGGAGGAAAAAATGTATATTCAAGTTTTCTGAAACTGCAACAGTCTTGATTGTGTTATGGTAATTTGGGCTTATTTTTTCTAAAGTTCTGGACAATCGACCTAAAACTTTTCTACACTTAAGTTAGAACAGAACCTTGTGAAACACCGCAATTAACAAGACAAAAAAAGGAAGGGGTCACTTCAACAAATGCTGACATTGAACAATCAGAGAAGACTAAACACGAGTAAGTAGACAGAATAAAAAACATCATAGGAAGGGAGCTTAGAAAGATAGTAGTGACACCTGCTATAAACTGTCAAAAGGCTTTGGATATCTCGAACGCCATCCTAAAGGCTAAAGGCAGATCATAAAATAGTGAAATAGTAGAGTATGTCACCAGTAGACCTCGAGCGTCCAAAGCCATACTGATGATCTGAGAGAAGGGAATGAGTCGAAAAGTTTCAAAGATTTTAGACAGCATACAGGCGAGAACTATAGGACGATATTAGAATGATTAGAACGGCTACCTTTCTTTGTATACTGAGAGTCAAGGGAGTATTATTATTAGAATTAAGGCAGAGAGAGTAGAGTGGAACAAGGGCAGCCTCAAGCTCAGACGCACTCGCTCAAAACGAGGAATGAAATCCGTAGGTCCTTCACTCGATCATATGTGATTACAGGCAGAAACATAGAACACAGTAGTAAGATGAGGATATCGTCTAGAGTGGGGTGGAGTTGTTGAAAAGATCAGCCTTTTCAAAATGTAAAAAAATGAGGGTTGGCTACAGTAGTCAGATCGGATGAGAGAGGAAAGACAGATTTACTGGTTATTAGTGATGTTTTTGGCAAGAGGCCAGAAATTTTTATTAGAAGAAAAAAGGTTACTCAAATTTTGATTTTACCATAAATGAAAGGTTTGGAATCCAAATCCATTCGAGTCTTGAATTTCTCTAATCTGAATCCAAATTTTTTGGATTTCCCGAATCCGAATCCGAATCCAACAAAATTTGCACTTTTATAATCCGAATCCGAGAAAAAACATTCTAATCCGGATTCGCCCATCACTTTAAATATAAAAACTTCAAAGAATGATTGAATGCGACGAATTCTAAGGCAAGAATAATTTGAGTTTGTTTATTTTACAACTAATTCAAAGATTCATATGGAAAAACCTCTTTAAATTCTACGTAATTTTAAACTACGGTTTGCTTTTAGAAATTAACACCTTTTAAAGTGGACACCATTGAAAAGCAAAAACATTTTATTTAAATAGACGAACTTGAGAATATGAATTTGCTTTATTGAAATATAGTTAATAAAAAACTATACGAATTACAAAGGGGAAAAAAAAATCCGTTGTTCAGTCCTAGATTATAATAATTTTTGTATTTCTTAAAATTAACTGGTTAATAAAAAAAAAAAATGAAATGAATGTTTATTAAATTATTACTTTGCGGCAGCTTGTTTTGGCTTATCTTGCTTGGGGGTAGGCTTAGCATCCTTTTTATGGGTAGATTTAGGCTGACTTAGTTTGGGAATTGCAGGTTTGGAAGTTTCAATTTTAGGCTTCCCAACTTGTTTTGCCTTTGAAGGCACAGGTTTAGTTCCTCCAGTTTTACCATCCTTTGTAGGCAATGGTTTAGTTTTTTTAGTTTTACCATCCTTTGAAGGCAATGGTTTAGCCTTTCCAGTTTTGCTATCCTTTGAAGGTAATGGTTTCGTTTTTCCAGTTTTGACACCTTTTGAAGCTCCTGGTTTAGGTTTTCCGGGTTTGAAAAGAGCTTTATGTAGCTTTCCTTTCATAGCAGCAGCATCACCAGATTTTGTTTTTTTAGTACGTTTCATTTTCTTTCCAATGAATTTAATTTTCTTTGGTTCTACCTTTTCACGCGGCTCTTTCATTTTGGGAGGTATAGCTGTTCCTTGCCTTCTCCTCTTTTGAAATTCTGGCTGGAAGTTCCTGTTTGAAAAGATATAATTTTACTTAAAAAAACAAAAACCTAGGCATACCAAATTTTAAATTTATAATTTACTATTATATACAACAAAAATTGTAAATATAGAGAAAAATGCAAATTAAGTATTTAAAAGATATTTGGTTATTCGTCATAACATTTTACACAGTTATTAATATTGAATGATAAAAAATAAGAAAAATTTATTTTATAGATTTAATTTACTGACAAAAAGCAATGCAAAGCAAATTTATAAAAATAAGTTAGGAAATACAAGTTTTTCACATTCATTAGCATTGACAGAAAAAACTTCATATTTATCAACTCCGAGAAATAATTCTTTAAAGCAATTAAATTTTCAAGCCAGATAGACTTCATTTAAAATCAGGAAATGACAACCACCACATTTATACATCAATAACTTTTAAATTACAATTAAAAAAAAAAATACTTACCCCTGTCTTTTTCTTTCTCGAAATTTCTTTACGCTCAATTTTTATTTTTTGATAATGTTGAGAAAGTTTCCTCTCAACATTGGCATATGGGTTGAGTTTACCCATATACTTTTTATTTGTTAGAGGATTTAATTTTGGATTTCTCCTCAGAACCTTGCGACTGTTTGAAAAGAAAAAAATATATATATATATATATATATATATATATATATATATATATATATATATATA
>SEYY01024340.1:0-2500 GCA_009176605.1 Armadillidium nasatum | reverse complement strand
TTTTTTGCCAGGGAACCGGGGCCCCAGTCAGTCCTATATATATATATATATATATATATATATATATATATATATATATATATATATATATATATATATATATATATATATATATATATATATATATATATATATAACCTGTAGTTAATATTT
Source organism: Armadillidium nasatum (assembly GCA_009176605.1). Taxonomy (NCBI): domain Eukaryota; kingdom Metazoa; phylum Arthropoda; class Malacostraca; order Isopoda; family Armadillidiidae; genus Armadillidium; species Armadillidium nasatum. Next base: position 2,347 of record SEYY01024340.1, on the reverse strand, counting down.
CAATTATAGTAATTAAGATTCTAATATCAAATAGTTTTAAGATCCTTATTTGATTCGAACTGTGATAAATACACTAACCCTTGGACATAACAAGTGCCGGGCTTCCTGATGCAGCAATGGCAGAAACCATGGCATATCTTCTTTGGGTCACATTCGCTTTTCGGTGCCAACGTCGCCATACACGAGTAGGGGCAAACATTCTTCCACCCCTACACATGTTACCAAAGGCACCCTGCCCTGATCGATGCGTACCACCTCCACGGACACGTGGGATTCTGGCAACAGCTCTGCCAGTACCCCAAGATTCAGCAGATGTCTGGTGACCTTTATAAAAAAAAATTTTTTTTTTTAAAAAAATTTAATTTTTAATCTTTCAGAAAATTAAAAACTATGATAAACAAATAACTAAGAATGAATTCTTACCAGCATCTTTGCTAACAGCATATGGCTGCCTAGTATTCTTAGAAATCTGATCATGTATAAAATTAACAACGTCAGGTCTAATTGGTGCTGTAAAAATAGCAGGAAGGGAAATACTAGATTCTGTGATGGTTCCATTTTGATGGACACTAACAAGAGGCCTTGCATTTACAGTAGCCTGGGGAGAGAAAAAAAATTGTACTTAAAACCCAAGAATTTGTGCATATATATATATATATATATATATATATATATATATATATATATATATATATATATATATATATATATATATATATATATATATATATATATTATAGGGGAGCACCGATAAGCCAAGTAGACGATTACCGATTAATCGGCCGATTACTGATTAATCAGCCTTTCATCAATGACACCTAATAAGTAATGAGTTATTAATAATAAATTACTTATTAATTTAAATTAATACTGAGAAAAAGCAGTTATCAACATTATTACTTATTACTAATAACTATGCATGCTTTCATTATTAATATAAATCATTTTTATTGCTTACTTTTCTTTTTGGTAATAATTCAATCTGGCACAAACCTCTCTATTTTTCACTAGATTGAAAATATGAAGTCAAAATATGTTTAAATGCATTCTACAGAAACTTTTCTTTCATGGAAAAATAATATAAATACATAATAAAAAGAAACCCCCCCCCCCAAAAAAAATAAAATAAAATACTAATTATCTGCAAAAATGCAATCAACTGTCCTATTCTTTAGTTTCAAATAATCTTTTAGCTTCAACAACCACAGTATATACCTCTGCTTTCTATATTTAAGAGAAAATGGAATTGAAAGATGAACTAAAGTAAAAGAGAAAATAGAATTAAACCATGAATTAAATTATATTCTTTTTACTTTAGTTCCTTTTAGTAACATTTACTTTAGTTCACTGTTTAATTCCATTTTCTCTCTTTTTATAGAGAAAAAGGTATCATGCCAGATCAAATATAATATCAATATATGGAAATATCGATATATCAATTCAAATTTTTGATATTTGTATTATTATTTAGCTTTCATTTCATTTATGCCTATAATTATTATTTATAAGTTTTCTAGCATACTTAGTTCAACTTATTATAACCTGAATGACTGAAATTTGCCATGTGATACAGGCCTAACTGATTGATGAAATATTGCTGTTAGATTAGGCCTTCTGCCATATATATATATATATATATATATATATATATATATATATATATATTATATATATATATATATATATAATATATATATATATATATATATATATAATATAAATAAATATAATAATATAAATAAAATAAATATATAAATATATAAAATAAATAAATAAATAAATATATATATATATATATATATATATATATATATATATATATATATATATATATATATATATATATATATATATGGTGTAATACAGCAGTAGGCCTGTACGCCACAGCAGCATTTCATCAATCAGGCCTGTATCACACAGCAAACTTCGGTCATTCAGGTTATCATAAGTCAAAACTAAGTACACTAGAAAACTTAATGATAATAATGGTAATACTTAAGGAAATATGTTTGTTTGTTTTTTTTTTTTTTTTTTTTTTTTTTTTTTTTTTTTTTTTTATTTTAAAAATAATTAAAAAAAAAACTTTCAAACTAATGAAAATTATTTTTCTTCAATGTGACGTCAAGAGATCTTTTAATACGGCAGAATGACGTAGTCCTCCTATAAAGGTTGTCAGAGCTTTCATGTTAATAGGTTGCCTATAATTTTTTTTACCACAAAAAAAAAATTTTCGGTAAAAAATTAAATATAAATATATATATATATATATATATATATATATATATATATATATATATATATATATATATATATATATATATATATAGAGAGAGAGAGAGAGAGAGAG
>SEYY01024339.1:42500-61486 GCA_009176605.1 Armadillidium nasatum | reverse complement strand
TATATATATATATATATATATATATATTATATATATATATATATATATATATATATATATATATATATATATATATATATATATATATATATATATATATATATATATATATATATATATATATATATATATATTATATATATATATATATATATATATATATATATATATATATATATATATATATATATATATATATATATATATATATATAAGCTGAACTCTTTGCTCAAACTTTTGCCTGTAATTCAACCTTAGACGATTCCGGAGCTGCTCCTACTCCTTCAGCTCCCTCCAACTCATTTATGCCTAAAATTGTAATTTCTTCTAAAGACGTCATTTCTGCTCTCTCTGAGCTTAATACTAAGAAGAATTTTCCAGCCTATCGGTGACATTCTCTGTAAATCATGCAGAAGCAGGAAGACAATCGGCTTATGACCCAGCTGCGTACCACTCTTACAAGTCTCTCTCTCTCTCTCTCTCTCTCTCTCTCTCTCTCTCTCTCTCTCTCTCTCTCTCTCTCTCTATATATATATATATATATATATATATATATATATATATATATATATATATATATATATATATATATATATATAAACCAAATTTAAAACCATTAAACAAAACAACATTTTAAATCTGGTTTAAATTAATTACAATTCTAATTTGCCTGATCATTTCGTAAATAATTTTGTTATGGTAAATTTATTTCCAATATTAAAGAAATGTTAGATCAAATATTATAATAAGAATTGTTAAAGGATGTTTTCGTTCCACTAGAATTTCAATTTTTACTGTGTCTTTATATAAACTATATATTCCACATTAAAAGAAAATAAAAAATTTGGGCGGAGTTTAACTAAATTCTCATTGGTTAAATCTTTAAATGATAATCCATCACCGCCATTTTTCTTTTTAAATGAATATGTGTATCAATAATGAAGAACGAACTCCTGTGGACGACTGTACAAACACGCGTGAGCGCACACACTCTAGCTTATTTCTAGAAGGGTGTTTGGGTGCATATGTGCATGAGAGTATGTATGTACATACATACATGCATACATTTACAAACACGTTTGAGGGCACACGCTCAAACGGATTTGTAGACGGGTATGTGGGTGTGCATATGTATTTATGCATGGATGTACATATCCTTGTATGTAAGTATGTGAATATATATGTGAAAGTTTATTACAGGTTTATATGCTTACATTTGTTTTTTAAAGAAATTCGGAGCTTCATTATGTTCATATTACTTATATAAAATACATAATTTAATATGAATGAAATTTTAATTTTCTTTATATTTAGCAAAGTTTGTTTAAAATATTTAGCGAAAAACTTTTTATTAAAAATTTCTTTAAAATAATTTGTCTAAATAAACATATTTTTGAAACGATAAAAAATGTGGGTAAATGTATTCATTTTTGTGTGTCGTTTTATTTAGTTGTGTAACATTTACTAGCTTATGCTTAAATGTCCTTATCGACAGGTTAGATACCTGATACTGATTATAGGTGAATGTGTGTGTTTGTTTGTGCTTGAGAGAGAAAGTTGCAGCTAAAGCTGTTGTATTTACGAAAGTATATCAAGTATGTACTTAATAAAAGTTTGGGTGTATGTGTATATGTGTATATGTTTTAAAGATTCATCTCTATTTCCCGCTCCGGCTATATATATATATATATATATATATATATATATATATATATATATATATATATATATATATATATATATATATATATATATATATATATATATATATATATATATACAGAAACGCAACTACTCACGGGCAGAGCCCTTTCCATGGAGGGGGCACACACAGAGGAAGAAAACTCACTCTAACACATTTAACGCACATCCCTCAGGTAGGCACAGACGGAAGTCTTGCAGAGTGGAAGATTAAATGCAGGAGGAAAGATAGGTGATGGTAAAGAGTTCCACAGAAAAGAGGTGGCTGGAAAGAAGGAGGCACCACAACGAGCTAGCCTGGGGTTTCCCACTTCCACACAAAATTGGTGTGAAAGCAGGGCACCCCTTGTGCAACGAGGACGACGCAACGGTGGAGGAATGCGAGAGGCCAATTCCCTCGAGCACCTGCCATTGTAGTACCTATAGAAAAGAGATAATGCGCCAACGTCACGTCGCAGAGATAGGGGGTCAAGAGAGTTTGAAAGTAGGGGACAGTTTATTAATCTTTTAGCTTTAGACTCAACCCTATCCAGAAGAGAGGAGGAGCCAGAGCCCCTCCAGATGTGAGAACAGTACTCCATACGTGGGCGGATAAGACTCTTATATATTTGGAGTAACTGCTCAGAAGAAAAAAAATTCTCGCAACCTTAACAGAACTCTCAGCTTCTTAGAGGCCGCTTTAGCAACCATTGTGATATATGAGGATTCCAAGACAGTTTGTTGTTTATGTTTAGACCAAGAATGTTAATATTATTTACAGGTGAGTAGGGAGAGCCGTCGAAGAGGATAGGAAAGTTAGGAGCTGTTTTTGAGAGGGAGATGGGACGAAGTTGAGTTTTTAAAGAGTTGAACTTCACAAGGTTGCTATGACCCCACCGGGAAATCCCATCCAGATCGGCAAGAATGGAATCGGAAAGTTGAAGACGAGAAGCAACTCTAGAAGAAAAAGAGGGAGCAGATTTGGAAATGAGTAGAAGAATGTAGAGTTGAGTCATCAGCATAAGAGTGAACAGAGTTAGAAGTGCAGTTGAGAAGATCGTTAATGAAAAGTAAAAATAAAGTTGGAGATAAAACAGAACCCTGAGGAACACCACAATTGACAGAAAAAGAGGAAGAGGTCGCTCCATCTACAATTGCCGAAGATGGAACGATCTGAGAGAAAACTAGACAAGAGTAAGCAAAGAGAAGGAGGAAACCCAAAGGAAGGGAGCTTGGAGAGCAGCGACGCATGCCATACCCGGTCAAAAGCCTTGGATATGTCAAGCGCCACCACACAAGACTCCCCGAAGTCCCTAAGGGCAGAAGACCATAGATCAGTAAGATAGGAAAGTATGTCACCAGTTGACCTCGAGCGTCGAAAGCCATACTGGTGATCTGAGAGAAGAGAATGAGACTCTAAATGATTCAGGAAATGAGAGTTGAGGAGAGTTTCAAAATTTTTAGATAGAATACAAGTGAGAGCCATAGGTCGATAGTTAGAAGGGTCAGAGCGAATACCTTTTTTCGGAATCGGCCTAACAAATGCACGCTTCCAGCATAGAGGAAAAGTATTAGTATTAAGGCATAGAGAGTAGAGCTGAACGAGGACAGGCGCTAACTCGGAAGCACACTTCCTCAAAACACGAGGGGGAATGCCATCCGGGCCACTGGCCTTCCTAACGTTCATAGATTTCAGGATCCCACGCACCCGATCATCAGTAATTACAGGTACAGACATGGGATACCTGAGAGGAGAAGGAGTAGGAGGAGGAATGCCAGAATCGAGCAGGGTGGAATTAGATGAAAAAAGGAGGCCGAAGAGATTAGCCTTTTCAGAAGGAGTATTAGCTACAGAACCATCAGAGCGAATAAGAGGAGGAAAGGCAGATTTACAGAAGTTGTTAGAGATATTTTTGACAAGAGGCCAGAAATTTTTATCAGTAGGAGAGCCATGGAGGTCAGCACACTTCCTTTTTATGAAAGTACACTTAGTCCGTCGAAGAGCATCCCTGCAACGATTGCGAGCTGAATGAAAATTAGCGAGAGTGATTGGAAAAGGAGAGTTTTTCCATTCACGATAAGCAATGTCTCTCTCCCGAAGGGCAAGAGAACAGTTGCAATCGAATCATGGATTTTGAGGAGAAAAAGATTTAGTTGAAGATGGAATGAATCTGCCCATCCCGTCAAGGATTTCGGGTCCTACCTGTTCAGCAGAGAAAGAAGCGTCCCCCGAGACAAAGCAAGATTCACTCCAATGATAGTTAGTAAAGAAGCGACGCATTACTCCACAATTAGCCCGATTAAAGTGCCAGAAAGTACGTTTAGGGCATGGTGGAGCTGATGGAGAGAAAACATTATAAATAAGAGCTATAGGATTATCGTCAGAGATACCATTAGGAGGGGAAATGGTGTATTTATAACTAGAAGGAGTAGTGGTGAAACATAAATCAAGTGTATTCAAGAATTGGTTAGGACGATCTGGAATGTGTGTGGGTTCCTTAATCAACTGCTCTAGATCGTTAAGAATGCTGAATGATTTGGCCTCCCTCCCACCTGTATCAGTATGAGAGGAACCCAACCACTCAGTGTGGTGTACGTTGAAATCCACTAAATAGAGAACTTCAGCATTTGGATGAGAAGAAGTGACAGTCTCGTGAGTAGCAGTAAGATATTGAAAAAAATTGGAATAGTAAGAAAGGTTTTAAGCCATAAAACATCGAAATTAGGAGATTCTAGATTTACGAGACATGTCACAGGAGTGTTAATTTTAATATATATATATATATATATATATATATATATATATATATATATATATATATATATATATATATATATATATATATATATATATATATATATATATATATATATATATATATATTTAATTTTATCCCATCCAAAAAGAAGATTTTTTTTAATAAAATGGTTCCCGGCGGTTCAAAAAAAGGTCAAAAGTTTATGACGTTTTGACCGCGGGCTGTCGGGACCACTCGCTGTGCCCGGAAGTGGCGGTACCCTTTGATCCACAATATTTGCTAGCAACTACTATCGATATTAAATGCACAGTGCGCTTTTGATCTCTCGAGTCGCATACATCCTCCATTGAGAAGGGCTTGTGCAACACGCGTCTCTACACATTCTCTTCTCTTCTCTCTCCAACACTCTGACCCCAGACTTAAGCGCTATTCTCAGTCTTACATGCTCTCTACTGGTAAGGTCTGGAACACACTTCCTTTATCCGTTTTCCCAACTTCCTTGTACTTTCACACTTTTAGACGTGTGTATCTGGATTTGTCGACTTTAACGAAAAGGATCTGTTATTTTCTCAACAAATTGGAAATTGGGTCGCCTTAGGCCTTTGCCCACCGAAGGAGATATGGATATATATATATATATATATATATATATATATATATATATATATATATATATATATATATATATATATATATATATATATATATATATATATATATATATATATATATATATATATCGTATGAGTTTGTTTCAACCATTTCCATCAAACAAACCAAGATACTAATCCATGTTCTTGAGGATGTAGACTCGAACCGTAATATTACTTTCAAATATGATGCCGAACCACGTTATCCATGAAACTAAAGAGATATTTTTGACATAAGTGTCGCTTTTCCAATAATAATTTTAAAAGAAAAGTTAAATTTTTTGTTTCCAAAAATTTATAATTCAAAGTCATTGCAGATATAAAAATTCTCAGGTACCATTTATCCCGGAGAAGCTGTCAGAACCTTAACTCTGGCACCTCACCCGCCAGCTCCTCTTTCTTGCTATTTTAAATTATGATGTCATTATGATAATAATTGTTTTAATGCATATATTTACCAGTGAGACTTAAATAAGTTTTAAATTGTATTTCTGTTTTTAAGTATGCCTTATAATTACTAAGCACGACTATAATACACTATTTTAAATATCTCATCATTCTGATAATATGTAACAGAATTTCAATAGCTATCATTACATAAATAATAATCGTTTCAAAATTGCTGTTACGTGATCTTTTCTTATGCTACCCTTCTTTTATGTAACATTACATCGGTATTAAGATTATTATAATACTTTTTCACATAATATTTATACAGAAGGAACTTATTTTCCAGTTATTTTCTATACTTCATGTTTTCAAGTATCATATTTTCACTATTCTTACAAAAAAATATAAAATGTATTTTTATCACATACGGTGTCATGACTCACTCAAACCTTATATTACTATCATTTTAAATAAAGCATCCTGATTCTATCACACACCATTTTTTCATGGGAACACTGTGACTTCAATATAAGGAAAATTTTTTGAAGGTAGTGCAAATGAAATTGCTTACTTTCACTGAGGGTAGTGCCAATGTCATCTGAGGGGAAACTGATCCCGCTCTTTTCTGGGCCCTTTTTGAGGGTAAATTGAGGGTAAATGAGTGGAGAAATTGACCCCATGCTTTTTCTTGTTTTTTTTTAATAAGGATAATCTTCTTAATGCATGATTTTAACACCAAATTAATTATGTTAATCTTCTTCATCCCTTAATTTTAATCCATTCACTCCTTAAACCCCACCCTTTTATGATCTTCTTAACCATTTAATCCCTTAAGCCCCACCACTTTTCCCTTTGTACGTGCCATCTCATCATTTTGGCTCTCATGGCATAACACATTCTATCTCCAGAGTGCCTTTTCAAGTTCTTTTCCGCATTTCCAACAACTTATAACACTTGGTACTTTTGGTTAGACCGAGCCAACATGATTCAAGGGGAGTGCCAATGCCAGCGACATCTGGCACTGAGGGTAAGGCAACTCTTGCGAGAGCCATAATTTCCAGCTTTTGCGCAAGCGCGTACACACACTCACCTAAACTTTTAACATCAGGCACTGGATTATCATAACACTATGACGTTGTCCATCGGCCATCTTGGATTTCTAGTCACGTAGTCCGTCATCATAGATTTCCATTCACAGCATTTTTATCTCCGTAGATTTTTCCATTGCTTTCCGCCATCTTGGATTTGGCATCAGTCAATTTAGATTTATGATCACGTAGTTTCCTTTTTTTTTTTGCACTGCTGTAGCATAGTGGTCAGCGCACTAGAATTACCATCTTAAAGGTTGTAGGTTTGAGTCCAATATTTGACATTATTTTCTGTATAGAAATAGTCTATGAGAGGTTATACCAGACTTTAAAATCTTTATATATATATATATATATATATATATATATATATATATATATATATATATATATATATATATATATATATATATATATATATATATATATATATATATATATATATATATATATATATACCAAAGAGCAAATTTAACGCACCATCTACAATTTATCAGTTGGGAGGTCCCTACGACATTGAAGTTTCAATAGAAGGGCCTGTGATTGAAGGTGTGTGTCCATACTAACCCAAATAGTGCAGTTTAGCATCGATGAGATTGGCACTGCCAACATCGTCGTGCGATATTGACGAAATACTGTAAAATGGCAAACCAGATAAATTCGACGAGTAACGAGGTAGGAGAGATAACGTCACGGGTATGCCAGGTATCGAGAGTATTCAACCTTTAACGCTTGTTCAAGTAATATGGAGAGGTTAAAACTGTATACTAATCACAACATTGACAGCTGAAGGGTAGGGCCAACGCCAACTAGGATAAAGGCTCTGGGTCTCTCATACAACCATCGGAAGTGTCCTACAGAGGTACGAATTGAAACATGCTCGCATTAGACAGCCTGGCCATGGTATGCCAGTAACAACAACGATCACAGAGGATAGATAAATACGATTAATGGCAGCTTGCGATTGACATGCAACACCACGTGAACCATTGCACTGAACTGCAGGCTGTCCATCAGACTCACTCTTGTTAGCAAGAATACCATTCGACGTCGCCTAGCGAATCATGGATTCCACTCACGGAGGTCGGCAAGTGAGACCCCGCTCACCAGGGAGCACCGAAGAGCAAGGATGGCTTTCGCACAACAACAACTGCATTGGCGGACCCCAGGAATGAGCGAGTATTATATTTATGGACGAGTGCCGATTCAATCTGCACAACTCCGACGGACGGCAGCTTCCACGACACGACTACAGAACCAGCCAACTTGCGACAAACGGTTGTAAGCCTTTGGGAGGAACTACCATAGGAAACTATTCAGGAACTCATTTTCAGCATCCACAAAGGTGTACTGATTGCCAAGGACAGGTGGGCAAGCACATACACCCTTCAGGGTTTCACCGCACTCTACTTATATGCCACGGTGTCCTAGGGTCCCTGGGGTTCCCACGGTTGGGCACCACATTATCCCCATTATGCATAACCATGTGTTGAATATTAACAATGTTACTACCCGTTTTGTATGCTTCAGTATCTTTCTATTGGCGTTTGTTCCAGATGTGAGTTAATTTTGATCTTCAGCACATACACACACACACACATATATATATATATATATATATATATATATATATATATATATATATATATATATATATATATATATATATATATATATATATATATATATATATATATATATATATATATTAATAAATAATATATATAAGTAAATATTTCCGATGGTTTAAGTTTGCTCAATTAGTTTTAAAATTCCCTTCTTCATTACTCCACTAATATTTAGAACATTATTATATTTAAAGTATAAACTTTTGTACCGGAAAGTTTGGCCTGAAGATCTCAAGGTTCACATCACCGCACTTGAAAAGTTTAGGCGTTTTTATGTGTTTATTTTGTCGGACATGGCCGCTACATTATTAAAATATGTTTAACACGTACCATTTATGAATTATTTCATTTTAAGCACATGTTATACTGGACAACACGTTACGTGACAAAAATGGAAACAATGCCATTAATGTGAATGGCAATAATGTGTTCAAAATTGAAAGAACACTTCAATGGTATGTGTTAAATTATGAGTTAATAACACATTAGTGATAAGAGTAGTAAGAATAAAACTTTTGATAGGTGTTATATTCTGTCGAGGTAGCTAAATCTGGTAGCCTAAGCCTATCGGTCTTTTCTGCAATTGTGTGCAATGTTACATTCTCAGGGCCCTTCCTGACCTTTTCTTAGTCAGTTCACGGACTCTCGGACCCCCGGACCCCCAAATTCGAACCAATTTCTGCTGGATTGAACCACAAAAAATAATCAGAAAAGAGAGTGAGGTGAACGCAACGATTTTGCAAACTCAGGTAACTTACTGATATAATTTTTAGGGGTTTACGGGGTCCCCCCTGGGAGCCCCTTCCCTTGACTTGAGGCAAATTTCATTGGGTTGAACCCTCAAAATGATATCAGGAAAGAGCTTGAGGTGAATTGAGCGGTATGATTTTCAATTGCAAATCAAAATCCCTTTAGGTTGCCAGATTTAGCTACCTCGACAAAATCTGACACCTGTCAAAAGTGCTATCCTTACTACTGATAAGTGAGAAAAGAAAAGGGATAACTTTTTAGCGTGAACAAGTTTTTCCTTACATAAAAGTGTAATTTAATTTTATGATATTATTCTCAACTGAGAAATTTGAAAAATTAAAATAAGGAATAAATCCAAAGAGGTATTTAAATAATCAAGAAACAACATTAATTGAACTCACCTTAAGGGATCCCCTTGGACAATATTCTGTGAGGAAGCAGATGTTTGGAGCATCGAAACAAGCACCAACAAAACCCAACAAATGATCATGGCGAAGATCTCTCATCTGATAAACCAAAATTATTTAGCATTGAGGAATATATATATATATATATATATATATATATATATATATATATATATATATATATATATATATATATATATATATATATATATATATATATATATATATATATATATATATATATATATATATTATTATATGTCATTAATGGGCGAATCGAGCAACTTTCGAATCGAACCCGAATCCGAATCCGGAAGCTTCGAATCCGTATCGAATCCGAATCCAGCTAATTTTGAATTTCTCGAATCCGAATCCGAATCCACTCAGTTTTAGAATTCTCGAATTCGAATCCGAATCCGAATACAGAACCTTCTAATCCGAATCGCATCCGGATTCAGCTGATATTGGAATATCTCGAATTTGAATCCGAATCCAGTACCTCCATATCCGAATCCATGAAAAAAAATCACCGAATTCGGATTTGGATCCACTCATCTCTGGTGTATATATATATATCTATATATATATATATATATATATATATATATATATATATATATATATATATATATATATATATATATATATATATATATATATATATATATATATATATATATATATATATATATATATATATATATATATATATATATATATATATATATATATATATATATATATTAATGACGGCATCCGAATCCACATCCGCGGAGCATCCTCATCAGTATCAGAACTTTCGAAAATTCAACAATCCGCATTCCGCATGCGCATCAGTATTCGCATCCGCAAATGAGAAAATATGATATGCGATCCATCACTATTATATATATATATATATATATATATATATATATATATATATATATATATATATATATATATATATATATATATATATATATAGTAGGTGGGCGAAATCGGCAGGTGCCAGTGCCAAGTGAGGGGAAACTATGGTCTTTCATGAGGTGTTTTTGAGTTAAAATAAATAAGTATGTAAATATAGTGAGTCAAAAATATGAAATGTAAGGAATTGATTGAAAAAATACAACCAACCACGTGGCTATGACGTCATAGACAAATGAATATTTTGTGTTAACTTTCAGCAAATATAAAAAGCATGTTAAATGTCGGGAAAAATAGATCCAATGACGTCACTTAGTTAAGAAAAATAAAATAGTTCCACGGCTTATAATTCAGGTTAGGACTTGAAAGCAATACGTTCAAAGAAAAAGGTATGACGTCACATGAATTTATGGTTGTGACGTTACAAACATAAATTCATATGAAAATAATAACTCGAATACATAGTAATAAGGAAAATGTATGATGTCACAATATTTACATTCGTATTGGAAAATATAATGATGATGATAGGTATAATAATAAAAAGTTTAGTGAGCTATGGTGAATTAAGATATATGTTGAAAGATTTAGTTAAGAAAAGTATATAAGGTTCTATAAATTACACTTTAGAGAGATGATGATATGTGTTTGATCATTTCGAAGTGATAAAAGTTTGGTTGTATATGGAGATTAAGGTAAATGACGGAATGAATATGTAATGAAATACATGTCAATATCTATAAATTACGTGTTGGAGAGCTGTCAGTATGTGTTTAATCACGTTTTAATGATAAAAAATTTAGTGAACTACGGTGAGTTAAGATATATTTTGGGAGGTTTAGATAAGAAATGTATGTAAGGATCTATAAATTATATGCTAGAAAGCTGATGATTGTGTTCGACCTTGTCTAAAATGTTAAAAGTCAGGTAGTATATAGAGATTAAGTTATATGCTGGAGGGAGGGTGGGATTAGGGTATGAATTGTAAGTTAAGTTACGTGAAGTGTGTATTAGAGAGAAAACAGTATATCTTTGATCATATATTTGCAAAAATTCAAGTTGAATGTAGGAAATTAAGTTAAATGTGAATGAGATTATGCTGAATATTAATATAAAGATCTATAATTTGTATGCTAGATAGATGATGGAATGACTCTGTTCATGCCTTAGTGATAAAGTCAAGTTAACCTATTAGAATCAAATTAAATGATGAATAGTTTCGAGATGAATAATAAAAGAAAAGTGCTATGACTTGCGTACCTGATAGATACGAGGGTGACTTTGTTCGTGCATTCAATACAAAAGTTAGATTAAATGCAGAGATTTAAGTTATATTTCGGAGAGATTAGGATATTAAGTGTATATAAAGGATAAATAGACGCTGTGTTAGAGGGCAATAGGCATATCTTTGATCAAGTATTAATGATAGAAAGTTAAATGGGTTATTGCGAAATAAGAAATATAATAAAAGATTTAGATAAGAAATGTACGTGAGCCTCTATAAACTGTATGTTAGAGAGATGATGACATCTGTTCGAACTTGTCAAAGTGTTTAAAGTCAGATAGTATGTAGTATTTAAGTCACATCTTGGAGGGATTAGCGTATGAAATGTATGTCAAGTTCTATAAATTGCGTGCTAATAGAGATGTCGGAATATCTTTGATATCTTCATAAGTTGAATATGAAGAATTAAGTTAAATGGTTATGAGTTTATGTTGAATGTTAATATAAAGTAGTGCAATTTGTATTCTAGATAGAAGATGACATGTCTTTGTTCATGCCTTAGTGATAAAGTTGAGTTAACCATGGAGAATCAAATTAAATGTTGAATAGTTTTGAGGATGAATAGTGAATGAAAAGTTATTTGACTTGCGTACCAGATAGATTACTTTGCTCATACAATAAATACAAAATCCGATTAATCGGATTAAAAATACTTCATGAAAGACCATGAAAAGGGGGGCTCCGCCACCCTTTTCCCCTCAAGGAGGGCTCCACCCCCAAAACCTCATTAAAGAGCATGGTTTCCCCTCTCTTGGTTCTCTTTCCCCTCACTTGGCACTGGCACGGCCTTCATAATACCCCTACTATATATATATATATATATATACTATATATATATATATATATATATATATATATATATATATATATATATATATATATATATATATATATATATATATATATATATATATATATATATATATATATATATATATATATATATATATATATATATATATATATATATATATATATATATATATATATATATATATATATATATATATATATATATATATATATATATATATATATATATATATATATATATATATATATATATATATATATATATATATATATATATATATATATATATATATATATATATATATATATATATATATATATATATATATATATATATATATATATTAGTGATGACATACGCATTCTTATCCTCATTAAGATTAACATCCTCATCCGCATCTGCATTTTTAAAATTCGACATCCGAAACTTCATCTACACTTGAAAGTTCTACATCCACATTCATATCCTCATCCTCATTTCATCAAAATTCAACATCCGCATCCGCAAATGAGAAATATGACATCCGATACATCACAAGAGCAGACATACGGTAGCGACAGACAGAGAAAAATGAGAATGCAAACAGGAAAAGAGAGGTTGACTCAAATAGAACGCGAGAGAGACAGACAGAGTTTTTAAGAGAGAGAGGCAGAAGGACTGAGAAAAAGTGTGATATATATATATATATATATATATATATATATATATATATATATATATATATATATATATATATATATATATATATATATATATATATATATATATATATATATATATATATCTTGAGAAAAACATTTATGAAAGCCAGTAATAGTTAAGTCTTTATTTGAATAATTATTTCCAAGAAATGGAAACTCAGATTCAATATTGTATCATAAAATGGAATATAATTAAAGCTCGTTTAATAAAACTCATTTATAATTACTGACTTACATAAGCTTTATCAGCTTTAATTGATCGTTGTTGTTGGCTGTGCCTTTCCCTAAGGCGGCTCTGCTGATTTAATGAAAGTGGAGTTGACAAAGCTAACGAGATAATTATTAGTATTATTAACACTTATATAACATACCTACATTAAATTTTATACATCGATGTTATTTAATTCAAAATTAATTTTTATTTTGTTATTCGTATTGATAAGATAATTCTTACTAATTAATTAATAGAATATCAAACATCTATATTAATTGTACGACCAAAAGTAATGGATTTTAAACGAAAGGGAAAAATTTTATAAAATTTTTTATTTTTTTTTTTACTTTAATATTTTTCGCTTTCTTTTTTTCCTTTTTGTCAACATGCGGAAAAATTTCCTGTTTTAACAATGACTTTAAATTTCCGAATTTTCTCATTAACCCAGGCAATAAATTTGGTAATTGAAACAACATAAAAAACAAGCACAGTGTGTTACATTTTTTTCCTATTATTATTATTATTATTATTATTATTATTATTATTATTATTATTATTATTATTATTATTATTATTATTATTATTATTATTATTAGAGTTGACTACGTGCCTAGCAGACGCCTTACGTTAATTGAGATGAATTAATTGAGTGTGGATATACGACTGCCCCCAGTATCATATATAAACAAAGTGTATTTAAGTTAAATATAAACAGTGAAGTGTTCGATACTGCAAAAGTGATTACTTTAATTTGCTAATAATGGGAAAAAGTGGAAAATCTAAATCATTCCCAGTAAGAACCTCAGAACTGCTGAGTTCCCAAAGGTCAAATAATAATCATCAATTGCAACAGTATCAACAATCCATTGAAAAGTATAAAATCAGTTTCCTGCAAAACTCTACACCTCCTTTATTTACTTCTACCCCATTATCCCCAAAAAAAGAACTTCCAATTGAATATAAAAATCTTATGGAAGAAATCACTAAAAACATAAAACAACATCTTGAAACATGGTTTTTAAATTTATCAACAAAACAAGAAAAATTTATTAAAGTAAAACAGCGAATCTTCTTATAAAGCAAGAATTAGAAACGCAAAAATGCCTTAATATAACTCTAAGGAAGAATATAGAAGAGATATAAAATAAAATAGATAAAGTTGAGCAAAACTTGCAAGATCAGATTGGCAAAAGAGAACATTTGATGCAAATAAAAGAATCAAATGCATTTGTTCTGTTAGGACAAAGCGTACCGCAAGGCAGGGAGAATGAAAATTGCAATCAAATAGTTGCGAATCTCAGCAAAAAATTAAATATTAACCTGCCGAGTAAATCAATTATTGGTGCATCAAGACTAGGATATGAAAAAGAAGGTAAACCGGATAGAAGATCAATACGGTATAATGTATCAGACGAAAAAATGTGAAGTAAAATTATAGGTGCTTGAATAAAGGAGAAACAAATTTTGATATAAATGAATATTTGACTCGACATAGCAAAAAATTATTAGGAAGAGCATTAGAAATAAAGAATAATCTAAAGTTAATTCTCACGTGCTTTGTAAAACAAGGCATTCTAAATATTAGTAAAATCAGAGGTAGTAAAACAATAAAAATCTCATTTGAAGATTTAAATTACTTCCTAAAGGCAACCAACGTTAAGCAATAAAAATGAATTCGCAAAACATAGTTAAATTATCAAATTCTGACCCACAAAATATGGTAATTGTTGTATTTACTGTATAAGATACGTTATTATTATTATTATTATTATTATTATTGTTATTATTATTATTACCATCAGTATTGTTTTTATTATTATTATTATTATTATTATTATTATTATTATTATTATTATTATTATTATTATTATTATTATTATTATATATTATTATTATTATTATCATTATTATTATTATTATAATTATTATTACTATTATTATTATTATTAATTATTATTATATTATTTCTATTACTACTGTTATTATTTGCTTTTATTATTGTTATTATTATCATTATTATCATTATAAATAATTAATATTATTATTATTATTATTATTATTATTATTATTATTATTATTATTATTATTATTATTTCTATTATTATTATAATTGATATTATTGTCACCATTATTTGTTATATTCATATCATCTATTTCTATTATAATTCTTATTACTTTCATTATTATTACAATTATTTTTATTCTAATTACTATGGTTATTATTATTATAAATATTTTTAACAGTTTTACTATTTAATACAAATATCATTGCATTTTTAACATTACATTGTGGCAGTATTTTTTTCCTCTCTCTCTCTCTATTAATTACATCTTACTACCCTCTCTCTCTCTCTCTCTCTCTCTCTCTCTCTCTCTCTCTCTCTCTCTCTCTCTCTTTCCTTTTCTTCTTATCGTTTTAATCCCTTATTTTCTTTCTCCCTTGTAATTCTTATTTCCTTCTCTCTCTCTCTCTCTCTCTCTCTCTCTCTCTCTCTCTCTCTCTCTCTCTCTCTCTCTCTCTCTCTCTCTCTATCTCTCTCTCTCTCTATCTCTTCTAATTTTGATTTCCGACTCTCTATTTTCTTCAATGTCGTTTTCATTCTCTCTCTATTTTTTACATCTTCCCACCCTTCCTTCCTATCTCTCTTTGTCTATTAATTACGTCTTCCCAACCTCCCACTCTATCTCTTTCCCTCTTTCTTTCTTTTAATCTCATCTTATCTCCCCCTATCTCTCTTTATTATTTACATCTTCCTACCATCTCTTTCTCCTTTTCTCCTTATAACTTTAATCCAGTTTTCTCTCTCTTTTCCTTTTTATTCCTCCTCTCCTCCTCCTCCTCCTCCTCCTCCTCCTCCTCCTCCTCCTCCTCTCTCTCTCATCTAATTTTGATTTCCGTCAATTCTTCAATTTCGTTTTCACTCTTCCTCCTTCTCTCTCTCACCTTACTCATAATCGCTTTAAACCCATATTCTCTCTCTCCCTTTTAAGTCTTATCACCTCTCTTTCAATTTTTGCTTTCCGTCTCTCTATCTTCTTCAATTTCGTTTTCACTCTCTCCATTTATTACATCTTCCCACCCTCCCTCCCTATCTCTCTCTCTCTCTATTAATTACATCTTCCCACCCTCCCTTTCTATCTCGCTCTCTCTTTCTTTCCTTTAATCTCACCATACCCCTCTATCAATCTCTCTCTTCTTTAATTTAGTTTTCACTCTTCCTTTCTCTCTCTCAACTCTCTCTTTAATTTAGCTTTCACTCTTCCTTTCTCTCTCTCAACTCTCTCTCTCTCTCCCTTTTAATTCTTATCTCCTCATCTCTCTCTTCTAATATTTTATTTCTGTCTCTATTTTCTTCAATTCGTTTTTACTCTCTCTCTATTAACTACATCTTCCCACACTCCCTCCCTATCTCTCTCTTTCTTTCTTTTAATCTCACCTTATATCTTTATATCTATCGTTTTTTTTTCTCTCTCTCTATTAATTACATCTTCCCACCCTCCTTACCTCCCTCCCTCTCCCACTCTCTCTCTCTCTCTCTCTCTCTCTCTCTCTCTCTCTCTCTCTCTCTCCTTTTTCTTATAGTTTTAATTCCGTATTCTCTTTCTCTCCCTTTTAATTCTTATTTCTTCCTCTCGCTCTCACTTTTAATTCTTGTTTCCTCCTCCTCCTCCACTCTCCCTCCTTATCTCTCTCTCTTTTAATCTTCACTTATCTCTCTATCTTTCTCGTTTTCTCTCTCTCTTTCATTTTTTTATCTCATCTTATCTCTCTATTTCTCTCGTTTTTTTTCTCTCTAATAATTACATCTTCGCCCTCCCTCAGTCTCTCTTTTTATCTCACCTTTTCTCTCTATCTCTCTCTCTCTTTCTCTACCCTCTTTAAATTCAAATCGAACTTTTTAGTCAATAACTATACAATCCTAGAGGCAATTGACTTTACACTGCACACCTCTGTGTTTGAACTCAATTCACACTTGCTATTATATAAATGTTAATATGACCTTTACAATCTTGATCAATAAAAATATCTATTGCCCATACTTCCCCTGATCAGTAAATATCTCTTATATTCTAACACAAATACACTCTCCACAAACCTAACATACAACATCTTTGTACATTTTATACAAGTATATAGAAATCCTGAGGTACACTATACCTATTAGCTATAATGACAATTCGTCTGACAATTCAAACATTAAAATATGTCCCCTCCTCCTACTCAATGAATTAAACAATCTATATAAAAACTCTGTGTGTTTCAAATTAATGTGTCTCAACATCAGGAGTTTTCCGAATCACCATGAAGACTTTACAAACCTCTCTACCTTTCGTTTTGACTTCTCTTGTATAGTGCTTACGGAAAAATACTTGAAAGATTATTACAAAGATCTGTTTAACCTTGCAAGCTATGACCTCTTCTGTGCTTGACACAAAGAAAAATGAGGGGTGGAATATCGGTATGCATTAAAAAATTCACTTGCAGTGACTTTCAATGAAGGAACTAAGAAATTTAACTTATTAGGAACATACCGACCAACACAAGGAAGTAAAACAAATTTTGTAAAGACACTTGACGAAATCTGTAGTACCGTTCTGAAAAATGGAATCTCACTAATAGCTGGAGAATTTAACATCGGCGTACTCAGCAATACCACTACCCTATGTCGTGCAAAGTCACTAATTGGCACCATGACATCAAATAGCTTTGTAAATTACATAACAAGCATCACACAGGCAAATGAACATAAACCTCTATAATAATAGACCATATATGGTCAAATAAACAAGATTCGACAAAATCCTACACTCTGTGCTCAGCAGATATTTCAGACCACTATCTATGCGTATTAATACTAGAAACACCACCTACTTTAAAAGAAGAAAAGAAAATAGCCTTTAGACTCGTATCTGATGACCGTAAAAATAAGTTTCTAAACCAAATAAAGACAACAGATTTTTCATTTGTGCACAGTATCAATGTTTCAATTGATGAAAAGTTCAAAATATTCAACCATAATTTCTACAGTATTTATGATAAACACTTTCCCATAAAACACAAAACCGCTTCAGGAAAAAAGGATTATGAATAAATAGTTAACAATAGCAATGCTAAACAAAAAATACAAAAAAATAAAAAATAAAAACTCTCTATAAAAGTGTTAAGAGGGGCATCATACCAATTCAAACTTTCATCACATATTCTTCATTATTGAAAAGCTAATTAGAAAATCTAAAGCTAACTATCTTGAAAAGAAATTTAAACAAACTCAAACTAATCAAAATCAACATGAGGATTGATAAATAACATCTTAAACCGTCACAAAAAATAATGAAGTTTTAATTCCAGAAATAAAATTTAAGACGAGATAGTGACCGATTAGCAACTCATTGTCAATGAATTGAATTCCTATTTTACAACTATAGGAGGTAAAGTAGCAGCAGAAATTCTCCAAAACAAATGTGTCTTCAACTGACTACCTAGAAACTCACAAAGGTCAAACTTCTCTTTTACAAGCATATCAGGTACCGAAGTCAAATGTGCAATAAATAGTTTGAAAAACAAAAACTCTGACATTCATTGTTCTCCAAACTGAATTTACAAATCCTGCATAAACGAATTCTCACCAATATCAGCGATCCTCTACAATGCTTTACTTAAATTTGACCACTTTCTAGAAGAACTGAAAATAGCAAGAGTTACTCCCGTTCCT
>SEYY01024339.1:0-37500 GCA_009176605.1 Armadillidium nasatum | reverse complement strand
TTGGTTCATTCGAACTTACCTTGTGTACATAAAATACAGGTTCTTCATTCCTTTCAGTTGCTAAACATTAATTTTTAATCATAAATGGAATACATAACATATTGTAGTTGCTTCATAGTTGTTAAATGTTTTTATTTTAAGTATTATGATGCCCTTTTGATAAAAACGCCATTTGAAGACACTTTTACACTTTCCTTTCATGATATCATCGATGCTCAGTTTTGTAGCAATATATATATATATATATATATATATATATATATATATATATATATATATATATATATATATATATATATATATATATATATATATATATATATATATATTATTACTTCTCACGAAACTGTTTATTACTACTTCTCATCCAAATGCTGAGGTCCTCTATTTAGGGGATTTCAACGTACACCACACTGAGAGGTCGGACTCCTCTCTTACTGATACAGGTGGGAAGGAAGCCAAATCATTCAGCATTCTCAACGATCCGGAGAGTTAAATAGGGTACCCACACACATTACAGATTGTCCTAACCAGTTCCTGAACAAACTTGATTTATGCTTCACCACCACCATTTCTAGATATAAATACACCATTTTCCTCCTATAGGTAATTCTGACCATAATATTATAGCTCTTAGTTATGATGTTTAATCTCCAACAGCTCCACCATGCCCTAAGCGTACTTTCTAATTGGGGGCAATGAGTCGCTTCTTTGCTGACTACCTTTGGAATGGATCCTGGTTTGGCGAAGGGGATGCTTCGGTCTTTGCTGAAAAGGTAGGGGCCGTGATTGTCAATGGGAAGAGCAGGTTCATTCCTTCTTTAAGTAAATCTTTTCTCCTCAAAATCCATAGTTTGATGGCAATTGTTTTCTTGCCATTCGGGAGAGAAACAATGCTTATCATGAATAGGGAAACTCTCCTTCACATATCACTCTTGCTAATTTTCATTTAGCTCGGAATCGTTGCAGGAAAGTTATTTGACAGATTAAGCTTACTTTCACTAAAAGGAAGTGCGTTGACCTCTATTGTTCTCCTACTGATGAATATTTCTTGCCTCTTGCCAAAAAATATCTCTAACACTTCTGTAAATCTGCCTTTCCTCCTCTCATTCGCTCTGATGATTCTGTAGCTAATACTCCCTCTGAAAGACTAATATCTTCAGCTCCTTTTTTACTCTAACTTCACCCTGCTCGATTCAGGCATTACTCCTCATACTTCTTCTCATCTCAGGAATTTCATGTCTCTACCTGAGATTACTCATGAATGGGTGCATGGAGTCCTGCAATCTACGAACGTTAGGAAGGCAAATGGCACGGATGGTGTTCCCTACCGCGTTCTGACGGAGTGTGCTTCTGAGTTAGCGCCTGCCCTCGTTCAGTTCTACTCTCTATGACTCAGTACTAATACCTTTCCTCAGTGTTGGAAGTGCGCATATATTCAATCGATCCCGAAAAAAGTAGCCACTCTGACCCTTCCAACTATCGACCTATAGCTCTAATTTGTGTTCTGTCTAAAAATTTTAAAACTCTCCCCAACTCTCATTTCCTCGATCATTTTTAGTCTCATACTCTTCTCTCAGACCATCAGTATGACTTTCGTCGCTTGAAATAAACTGGTGACATACTTTCCTATCTCACTTATTTATGATCTTGTACATATAAGGACTTCAGGGAATTTTGTGTGGTGGTGCTTGACATATCCAAGGTTTTGACAGGGTATGACATGCGTCACTGCTATATAAGCTTCCTTCCTTTGTGTTTCCTCCTTCTCTTTGCTTACTCTTATCTAGTTTTTTCTCAGATAATTTTATTTCGCAACATAGATGGAGTAACCTTTTCCTCCTTTCCTATCAATTATGGTGTTCCTCAGAGTTCTGTTTTATCTCTATCTTTATTTTTACATTTCATTAACAATCTTCTCAACTGCATTTTTAATTCTGTTCACTCTTACGCTGATGAATCATCTCTGCATCCTTCTACTCATTTCAAATTTACTTCCTCTTTTGCTTCTAGAGTTGCTTCTCGTCTTCAACTTTCCGATTCTATTCTTGCTGATCTGGATGGGATTTCCCGGCCCTGTCATAGCAACCTTGTGAAATAAAACTTTAAAAACTCAACTTCTTCACATCTCCCTTTCAAAAACACCTGACAACTATCCTATCTTCTTCAATGGTTCTCCCGTCTCACCTGTAAATAACATCAACATTCTTGGTCTAAACCTAAACAATAAATTATCTTGGAGACCATAAATCACAATGGTTGCTAAGGCAGCCAACCTTTATGAAGCTGAAAATTCTGTTCAGGATGCGAGAATTTTTTCCTTTTGAGTAATTGCAATTATATTAAGGGTCTTATTCGCCCTTGTATGGAGTACTGTTCTCACATTGGGGAAGGCTCCGATTCCTCCACTTTCCTGGATAGGGTTGAGTCTAAGGCTAAGAGATTAATAAACTGTCTCCTACTTTCAAACTCTCGACCCTCTGTCTCTGCGACCTGACGTTGACGCACTATCTTTTTTCCGATAGGTGTAACAGTGGTAAGTGCCGGAGGGAATTGGCTTCACGCACTTGACCACCATTTCGAACACGAATTTTGTGTGATGCTGGAGACCCCATGCTTGCCCGTTGTGGTGCCTCTTTTTTTCCAGCCACCTCTGTTCTGTGGAACTCTCTACAATCATCTCTTTTCCTTCTATATTTAAACTTCATATCTTCAAGACTTCCAATGTGCCCACCTGAGAGAAGTGCTTCAGACTCGTGTCTTCGTGATTTTCTTCCTCTTTTCTCTTTTATTTATGCCCCCTCCTTGAAAAGGGCTCTGCCCGTGAGTTGTGACAAATTGTATATATATATAATATATATATATATATATATATATATATATATATATATATATATATATATATATATATATATATATATATATATATATATATATATATATATATATATATATATATATATATATATATTTTACCACTGTTCACAGGCTGAATTTTCTAGGAGGGGGCTGAAGGGGACCCTGCCAACGAAATTTTTTTTTGATTCAATCGACTCCAAAAACGAATGTTTTAAAGAGTAATCCTTCCTTCATCTGTCGCTTTTGGATGAGTACCGGCTATGGCGTTGTTTTTTTTTTAATACGGGGTTGAATCCCCCCATGTATTTTAATGACTTTTTTCACTAAATCCATGATAAAATACACAATTTTTAATTTTTAAATTTTTTTTTTTTTGCGAAAAATTTGGAAACATATGTAGCTTTCAAAAGAATGCTCAATGAAGCTGATACGGTGTGGTTTAGGTAGTTTGGTATGAGCGTAAACTCGTTTGAAATCTTGAAAAAATTTTGTTTCAAAAAATAGTGATCAATGGCTCTTTGTTTTTAAAAGTATCCTGAATTCAAACCTGAATTCAACTACCTGATTATCTTCCTCACACTGTATCTCGTTTACCCAGAAAGTTTGAAGAACCGCTATGTCTTCGTTTATTTTTGGCAAATTTTTTTCTGAAAAAAGTGAGATTCGGAGAAATTCGCCAAAACAATATTTATAAGTACGTTCCATGTTTGATTGGTAATATCTCAGTAACCATTTGGAGTTGAAAGAAACTAATTACATATTTGGAATCGGCATATCATTATCTATAAAAATATACCAATTTTTTTTAAAAAATTAAAAAAAAAAATTCCTTTTTTTGTAGTTGTCATATATCACCAATTTCATGGTCATTCGACAAGCGTCACTTCAAAATTCTTTTTCTCAAGATTCGCTTAGAATTAGAAAAAACTACATGCAGATTTGGAATCAGCATAGATTTTACTATAAAATCGCTGAAAAAAATAAATAAAAATATTTCCCCCCAAATTCGGGGTCTATTCGGAGGAATTCGCCTAAAAATATTTATAAAGTACTTTCCTTGTTTGATTGGTAATATCTCAGTAACCATTTGGAGTTGAAAGAAACTAATTACATATTTGGAATCGGCATATCATTATCTATAAAAATATACCAATTTTTTTAAAAATTTAAAAAAAAAATTCCTTTTTTTGTAGTTGCCATATATCACCAATTTCAAGGTCATTCGACAAGTGTCACTTCAAAATTCTTTTTCTCAGGATTCGCTTAAAATTAGAAAAAACTACATACAGATTTGGAATCAGCATAGATTTTACTATAAAATCGCTGAAAAAAAAATAAAAATATTTCCCCCCAAATTCGGGGTCTTTCTATTGGGGGGTCCCTCTTTGAGATTTTTTGAGTAGTCATATCTCAGTAACCATTCGGAATTAAGAAAAACTAATTACATATTTGGAATCAGGAGAAAATTTGCTATAAGAATATGGAAAAACAAATATAGAACTATGGAAAAAAATTTTTTTTGGTGGATATAAGTAATGAACCGTTTTTCAAGGTCATTCTACAAGGGTTACTTTAAAAGTCTTTTTCTCAGGAACCGCTTGGAATTTTGAAAAATTGATTACAGATTTGGAATCGGAATAGATTCTACTATAAAACTAATGAAAAACAATAGTTTATAAATAAATAAATAAAAATATTTTCCCCCAAATTCGAGGTCTTTCTATTGGGAGTCCCTCTTTGAGATTTTTTGAGTAGTCATATCTCAGTAACCATTGGGAATTAAGAAAAACTAGTTACTTATTTGGAATCAGGAAAACATTTGCTATAAGAATAAGAAAAAAATTACAGAACTATCGAAAAAAGTTTTTTTTATATACAGGATCCTTTTTTAAATTTTTTCAAGGTCATTCTACAAGGGTTAATTTAAAAGTCTTTTTCTCAGGAATCTCTTGGAATTTTGAAAAACTGATTACAGATTTGGAATCGGCATAGATTCTACTATAAAAGTGATGAAAAAAATAAAGTACCCCTTCCCCCATCAAAAAGAGGAACCTCCATTGACAGGGTCCTCTAAAATATACAATAAAAGAAAACCCACCCAATCCCAGTCTAAATCAAATCTCTCAGGTGAGCCCTGACG
Organism: Armadillidium nasatum; assembly: GCA_009176605.1. Classification (NCBI taxonomy): domain Eukaryota; kingdom Metazoa; phylum Arthropoda; class Malacostraca; order Isopoda; family Armadillidiidae; genus Armadillidium; species Armadillidium nasatum. Next base: position 32,501 of record SEYY01024339.1, on the reverse strand, counting down.
GAAGTCTTAAAGAGAGGATGATTAAATGCAACAGGAAAACCAGATTATGGCAGAGAGTTCCACAAAAGAGAAGTAGCTGGAAAGAAGGAGGCATCACAATGGAAAGGTTGGGGTTTGATACATTCACACAAAATTCATGCGAAAGCATGGCAACTCTTGTGCTGCGAGGGCGACGCAATGGTGGTCGAATGAGAAAGTCAATTCACTCGAGCAACTGCCGTTGTAGTACCTATAGTTTAAAACCTGAACTCCTCCAAATGGGAACAGTTCTCCATACAAGGACTGATATACCTTTTTTACAAAAGTTCGAATATGTCTGCAGTGGGATTATCTGACACAAAGGCAAAGAAGCCAAAGAAGCCTCGAGCCAAGAAACCTGTTCCCGATCCTTTACCCATTCAAGAGTCAGATGCTACTATACTTAAGAACAATTGCGATATGGCTAGCATGCAATTTATTGACCAAAAAGAATTAAAAAAATCAAGAAATGTACGAGAGGCGCAGAGGAATCGTTTTAGTCATGCTTCTACCAAACTTGAAGAATTGCTATCAATCCCTAACCCTTCAGCTTCATTGATTCTTATAATCTCTTAAATGCTTGACAAGATTAGTTTAAAATTTGACGAAAGGGATAAGATTATTCACAACACTTTAGACGTTGCTTCATACACTGCAGACGATGCCGATTGTTATAAATTTCAAAATACTACTCGAAATCAAAGAAACCTGGCTACAGAGTATCTGAACTCTAATAAAAAATCGAGCAGGGATTCTTCTAGCCATTCCTCGCCGAAGAAAAGTTCATGTTGTTCCAGGAACCATAACAAGCCCGAGTTATACCGGCCTCAGAAGAAGAAGTATATTCTCATGTGAGATATTCCAATTTTATCATTTTCTCGAGGTGTTCGAATCTATTGCTGAAGGCCGTGACTATGAAAACGTTACTAAACTATAAGTCCGTTTTGATTGTTTAAGGGGTAATGTTCTTAAACTCGTTTCTGGCTACTCACTGGTCAGGGATAACTATGAGATCGCTTTGAAGCTCCTTAAAAAGGGCTTTGGTAATAAAGCCAAATTAAAGAACTTCACACTCCAAAGTGCAACTATGACGAGTTGTACAAATTTAAAGCATATGTTCACTGCTGTGTTGAATCCCTTAAGACGAAAGGGGTGATTGGTGATTGAAATAGTTGCTCTATTATTTTTGGTTCTCTCCTGGTCCAGAAAATTCCTCAGGAAATAAAGGATAAAATACCATAGAGTAAGAACAAGGAAAATTGGACTTTGGAGTTTCTCTTCGATTTGGGGGTTCAAGCCCTCCCTTTCTTGGAAGCTTCAAAGCAACCTCCTTTAGAATCTAAGGAATCAAATGAAAGGAGCAACACTGTACAACAAGAATCATTCAATAAACAGAAGTCAATGGGAACGGAACCCATAATTTCAACTATTTTAACTACTACGGGAACAAAATCCCAATCTTCACAGCAATCTGTTCAAAGTTCTGACCCATTTAGTCAGGATAGTGGAAGTAAAGTTATAACTTGTAGATTTTGTAAGAGACCGCATTACCCTTCAGAATGTACATTGCAACTGATCACCATGTTGTGTTTTGTAGTTAAAAGGGGAATCAAAGAGCAAACGCTTCCCAACAGACTTGACCTGTATCTTCTCTTCATGAGACTGCAAATAATCTAACAGCTCACCTTTCAATAAATAAAGGAGTTTCTTTACCATTAGCAGATCTAATGGCATACAAAGGAGGAAAGACTATACCTGTAAGGACACTTTACGACCAAGGATCTCAGAGAAGTCTTGTATCTCGTTCGGTGGTGAAACCCTTGCACTGTGTCCCGCAAAAATGATTTGGCTATTAATGGCATCAATCAAAAGGGCATACCTATGTACATGATGTCAAAACTTTAAAAATTAAAACAAATGATGGAACCATTTTCATCCCTGCTAACGTTGTTGACCACCTTACTAGGGAGATACCTATCCCAGGATTGGGCAAGATAACAAAAATGCTAAGGAGACATCGTGTTCCTTTAGCTAACCCTTATCTCATTGTTGATAAAGTATGAGACTTAGGTTTATTAATCGGGTCTAATTATTTGAACAAATTTTTTCAAATCAATCTTATAAATACCAACGTATTAAAGCTTAACTGGGGAAAACTCCCCTGTACCTTCTGTGAATGCAAATCACAAGTCACAGTCCTTTCAACGTTTCAGTATGAAGTACAACTTCTTGGTGAGAAACACCACTCCTCTTCCACTCAGTTGGCTGAGGACTTTGTGATTTCTCATAAAAGACTGGATCATCCTAGGTCTCAGTCAACTCTCTCATCTTTTGATGAGATACATCACCCCTCTTCCCTCCAGTTGGAAGAAAATTTTGTGGTTTCTTCAAAAAGTCTGGACAGCTCAAGATCTCAGTCAACTCTCTCATCCTTTGATAAAACACACCACCCCTCTTCCCTCCAGTTTTATGAGGACTTTATGGTTTCTCAGGAAATACGCACATCACCAACTATTATAAAATGGAGAGATCAGTCAGGCAGTAGTGCACACCCTTTTGAAATATCAAGATATATTTTCCATTTAAATAACCAGTTCTTTTATAAGGAACCTACCTGGACATAAGATTCCCAACCGGGAAGAACTACACTTCAAGCTAAAAAAAATTTGCGAGACGAAGCTTAATGGCTATTCAATCGAACGAAGAATTGTCTTAATATTTTCTTTTTAACAACATTTAAATTGTTCTACAATAAGACATTATATACACTGCGCAAAGTGTCTTTTATCTTGTGCTCCATAGACACAACTGTAAAACTTTTATCTTGGTTTTCTTTTACTCTGTGAAGGTTGGATGACATTTTTTGTAAATTAGGTACTAACCTAATTGTTTCTTAAGCCTACTGTGAATTACAGCCTTATTCGGGGTTTAGGGAAATTGAGGAACATTCACATTTTTCTCTCAAAATATTCCTTTTTAGGAACTAAATTATTCTACAATCTTTCTGGTTGCTCATCTCCCCTGTCGGTGAACAGTTGCGACAGAATATATCGGAACATTTAAAGAAGCGAAATCCTCTTGTACCTTGCTCAGTCACCCCTTATCCATGGGATTTGTAGAGTCCGTGTTTCTATGGCGACCCCAGGATTCACGTTCTCTCAGAAGGGTATTTATTATCTTCATCCATTCCATTTCATCAATTTGCTGCCTGATGAAGTGAGACGGGTGACTCGACTGCCCCTCACCGAGGTGAATATATACCTTAGTTGCTAAGGTGGTGGTCGATAGATACATTTTTTCTATTTTATCTCTTACTAAGTGATTGTGTAGACAAAGTGTATTGATTTTTAAAATTTGGAATTGAACTTCGTCCGAGTACTGATATTTTTGGTTTATTATCCGTACAGTTGTAAAGGTTAAATTAACGAGGGGATAAAGGAGCATCCAGTACTTTATTTGTTTTTTGATATTTGCCATTGTAGAACGTCCTTCAAGAGCAATTGGAATTTCGTTGGAGTTGAGGGTACAGGGGTTTAATATTGTGAAAAATAACTTTTTTTTTGTTATCCATATCTCTTAGAAAAAAAGACCTTTATTTATTTTTTCCTTTAATTGCAGTACTATGAACATGGTTCATATATATATATATATATATATATATATATATATATATATATATATATATATATATATATATATATATATATATATATATATATATATATATATATATATATATATATATTATATTATTTTTTTTTTTTTTTTTTTTTTTTTTTTTTTTTTTTTTTTTTTTTTTTTTTTTATTATTATTATTATTATTATTATTATTATTATTATTATTATTATTATTATTATTATTATTATTATTATTATTATTATTATTATTATTATTATTATTATTATTATTGCAGATATACTATAGTCGAATAACTCCTTCATTTTGTTCATAGAGAAGGAGGGTAGCGGTTTATCAGTAATTGGAATTTGTTTATATAAAGTTCACCTTTCCTTACGCTAACAATTATATGACTTTATTTCAAAGGAATTTTTTTCTCTCCTTTTGTAACTAGGTGCCATGCCCAAAGCTCTCGGGGCTCCCCCAAAAAGCTTGGGTGGGCAGTCACATTTCTGTTCCCTTTTAACAAGGCTTAGTGGCCATAGATTCTTGATCAGATTTTTTAATAAAATGTACATTTTGTGCAAGTGTACCTTTTTCCTTTTTTGTGCATTGTTAGTTCTGTCTTCATTTTTTATAAAGCAGTCATAAGCAGAACTTTTCATTATATTTTATTAATTAATTAGTTTTCTTTTATGTGTCAAGTGTATTTTGCATGCTTTCTGTTTCTTCGCATAATCGTAAGTATATATGTTTATATTGGAATAGCAGATATTATTTGTAAGTATAACTTTGTTTTGTTGTATTACACACAATTAATCTAGTTTTATAATAACAAGCATTGTTCCTCTCTATCTACATTCGAGTAGCAAGGCCGAATAAATATTTCTCTATTTATTTGGCAATTGTGAAACATAGAAACATCTTTCCTTTGTTTCCTTCTAAATCTCTAATACTTCCTTCTATCTAAAAGGTGTTTAGAAAGATTTATCCATTGACGTAGAGTTTGGAATCGTTTCTTTGTCAAAGACAGAGGAGGCAGGGGTGGATTTAACATTACACAATATAATATATTGTAAATAAACCTTTAATTGTCTATTAAATATATCTACTTTATCTGTCATTGATAAAGCGACATTATTTGGCGTTTTTACCTCTGATTCATTGGAAACAGGTCGCATTTGCAGGTAAGAATCAGGGGATAAAAAACGGAAGTGAGAATGGTTTTCATACCTCCGAATTTGGGGGAGAGGATTAGGAAATTTGAGCGAAGAAGGCGGGGGTTTCATAAATTTCTCTCTCTCTCTCTCTCTCTCTCTCTCTCTCTCCTCTCTCTCTCTCTCTCTATATATATATATATATATATATATATATATATATATATATATATATATATATATATATATATATATATATATATATATATATATATATATAAGCAATTGATTTGTTCCTAGGGAACCGCAATTTGATAAGGAACAAGAAGACGAACAACGGTGATGAAAGCATTTTAATTTGGATTGGACGTTTCGGGTTTGACTGTACCCATCATCAGCAAAAATTAAAATTCTGGGACAAATAAATACAATTATTATATTAGAACAAAAAAAATAAAAAAGCTAAAAATATTAAAATATAAGTGAAAACACAGTAAAACATTACTCACATAACAAGCAACGAAAAATTAAAACGACTACATCCGAGAAGGTTTAAAACAATGTGAAATAAAAGCACAAAGGACAAAGCTAAGAGTACAAAATATGTAGTTGGTTGGTGAAATATAAAGTAATCAGTAATAATAATAATAACAATAGTAGTAATAATAATAATTATAACAATAACGATAACAATGATAAAAATGACAATAACAATTAAAACAATGACAGTGATAATTAGAATAGTGACAATAATAATTAAAATAAGGACAAAGACTAAAATAATGACAATGACCAAAATAATGACAATAATGACTAAAATAATGACAATGACTAAAATAGTGACAATGACTAAAATAATGACAATGACTAAAATAATGACAATATCTAAAATAATGACAATGATTAAAATAATGACAATGATTAAAATAATGACAATGATTAAAATAATGACAATTAAAATAATGAAAATAATTAAAATAATGACAATAATTAAAATAATGACAATAATTAAAATAATAATAATTAAAATAATGACAACAATAATTAAAATAATGACAACAATAATTAAAATAATGACAATAATTAAAATAATAACAATAATAATTAAAATACTAATATTAAAATAATAATAATAATAATAATAATAATAATAATAATAATAATAATAATAATAATAATAATAAAAATAATAATAATAATAATAATAATAAATAAAAACATTAGATATAGTAAACGTTATAATAAAAAAAGCGGAATTGAAGACAGGTCTTTATTCAGTTCTGGTTTAAGTTCCCGAATATATAGGCTCTCCAGTATTCTCCTACTCAAGGAATCGTTTGCAGAAGCCAGAATTTCAAATTTCTCCGGCGAGACACTGTGTTTCATATCCAGACTGAGTGTTCGGATAGATGAAGATTCAGGTGTCGTAAGAGTCAAGTTGGTTCGATAAGACAGACCCAGATGCTTCGAGATGCGCAAGTTGAGTTGAAGGACAGTTTGGCCTATGTAGCGGGCATTGCAGTCCGCACACGTAAATTGATAAACCAACGACGATCTCAAACCTAGCGGGATAGTGTCTTTAAGTTTAAAAAAATTTGAAATTTTAAAACCATTCACCGGTGTAAAAATAAACTGTACGGCCGGAAAAATCTCCTCCCATTACTGTACCGAAGCAGAAGATTTATTTAAAAATTCCTTATATTGGCTTAAATACCATCAAAATGATAAATTCATTAAATCCTACACTACATAAGACTTTTCCGGCCGTACAGTTTATTTTTACACCGGTGAATTGTTTTAAAATTTCAAATTTTTTTAAACTTAAAGACACTATCCCGCTAGGTTTGAGATCGTCGTTGGTTTATCAATTTACGTGTGCGGACTGCAATGCCCGCTACATAGGCCAAACTGGCCTACAACTCAACTTGCGCATCTCGAAGCATCTGGGTCTGTCTTATCGAACCAACTTGCCTCTTACGACACCTGAATCTTCATCTATCCGAACACACAGTCTGGATATGAAACACAGTGTCTCGCGGGAGAAATTTGAAATTCTGGCTTCTGCAAACGATTCCTTGAGTAGGAGAATACTGGAGAGCCTATATATTCGGGAACTTAAACCAGAACTGAATAAAGACCTGTCTTCAATTCCGCTTTTTTTATTTTAACGTTTACTATATCTAATGTTTTTATTTATTATTATTATTATTATTATTATTATTATTATTATTATTATTATTATTATTATTATTATTATTATTATTATTATTATTATTATTATTATTATTATTATTATTATTATTATTATTATTATTATTATTATTATTTTAATATTAGTATTTTAATTATTATTGTTATTATTTTAATTATTGTCATTATTTTAATTATTATTGTCATTATTTTAATTATTGTTGTCATTATTTTAATTATTGTCATTGTCATTATTTTAATCATTGTCATTATTTTAATCATTGTCATTATTTTAATCATTGTCATTATTTTAATCATTGTCATTATTTTAGTCATTGTCACTATTTTAGTCATTGTCATTATTTTAGTCATTATTGTCATTATTTTGGTCATTGTTGTCATTATTTTAGTCATTGTCCTTATTTTAATTATTATTGTCACTATTCTAATTATCACTGTCATTGTTTTAATTGTTATTGTCATTTTTATCATTGTTATCGTTATTGTTATAATTATTATTATTACTACTATTGTTATTATTATTACTGATTACTTTATATTTCACCAACCAACTACATATTTTATACTCTTAACTTTGTCCTTTGTGCTTTTATTTCACATTGTTTTTAAACCTTCTCGGATGTAGTCGTTTTAATTTTTCGTTGCTTGTTATGTGAGTTATGTTTTACTGTGTTTTCACTTATTTTTTAATATTTTTAGCTTTTTTATTTTTTTGTTATAATATAATAATTGTATTTATTTGTCCCAGAATTTTAATTTTTGCTGATGATGGGAACAGTCAAACCCGAAACGTCCAGTCCAAATTAAAATGCTTTCATCACCGTTGTTCGTCTTCTTGTTCCTTCTATTATATATATATATATATATATATATATATATATATATATATATATATATATATATATATATATATATATATATATATATATATATATATATATATATATATATATATATATATATATATATATATATATATATATATATATATATATATATATATATATATATATATATATATATATATATATATATATAATAATGTGATAATAATATGATTCGGCCGTCGTCGAGAGTAGATGTGCCTAAAAGTAGATGGGAAAAGAAAAGCGAGAAGAATCAGAAAGAAGATTGAGGAGAGAAAAGAAGAGAGAAGGTTTATGCATTAAGAAAGCACTGAACAAAATTTTTAAAAACTAATAGCTAAAATTTATTTTAAAATTAGAATTTTAGAAAATATTTTTGCATTAAAAAAATAAATAAATTAAATAAGTTTCGATAAAATTATATTTCAAAATTTATAGAGCAGCAACAAATCTTTCAGGATAATGGACTTTCGGCTTGTAATGAAAAATTAAACCTTAACATTAAGAATTTAAAATTTAATAGCAAGAGTTGGAAAATCGACGACAGGATCGGATCATTTGAAGAGAACTAAATGCAAGGACGACAGGACTAGCCATCCAGCCTTGTGATTTCTCTGTCAACGGCTTGTAACTACTCCAGAACCAGCATTGGAAGCCATAGCTCGGAGAAGCACAATTTTTTGAAGACCCCTGGGAGAGAGTGTTTAGAGGTTAGTTGTAAAACGATGCTGGTCCTATTGAAAGTGTAAAAACCCTACCTGTGAGTTTGATAAGGCTCGTGGACCGGCATAGAGACCAACGAGCCGAAAAACATGATCTTTAAGAGGGCTCTGGGAGAACTTCTACAAGCAGATGGGGAGAGATGCTTGTTCCACTGACAGGGTGAAAACCCTTCCTGGGAGAGGTTGTAGATTGTAGATAGTATATATATATATATATATATATATATATATATATATATATATATATATATATATATATATATATATATATATATATATATATATATATATATATATATATATATATATATATCTCAATTGGAGGTGTAGAAAAAATTCAAGTCAGATATGTTTTGTCAATTGCTTATATACATTGAAGATATTTTATGTCAGAAGGTAGGTATTAAGTATATGTGAAAATATTATTATTAAAAATACTATTAAACTTGATGAGATTGTACTTATAAAACGCGTAATTAATGTATTTTGTAATAGCGTTTATGCTTATGAAGCTGTGAATATGTATGCAGGTTCTATGTATGTGAAATATGGCCATTAAATTCAAAATGTTCTCTTCAATAAGTGTGTTTCTATGTACTATTAATAAAATTGTAATGACATAACAATAATTGAAACGATGTTAAGAGATGAATATAAGGTGAAATATCTGATATTAGATAAATGCTAAAGTAAATGACAAAGATATATGTAATTTTGACAATTTTTCTTGAAAATAAGAAAAAAGTAAATATACATTCTTAGAAAAATGTTTTATAAAGGTAAATTTTTTCAATTATTTAAAAAAGTGAAATAAAAAATAAAGCATTAAAAATATTTTCAAAATAAAAATGCTTTAAACAATATTAGTTGTTTTACAAAACAGACAAAATTTTAGAAAATAGAAGAAATAGGTAAATTAAAAAAGATTTTATGAACTAGTAATATTTAATGTTGGTGTCGCTCGCTAGTACATGAATAAAGTTATTAGTTACTTAGTATTGATGCTATTAATGTAAAATATATGTTAAGAAGAATGGAGGAATTTAAGGATTCCTATGTTTGATATGGATAGAAACCTATGTAAGAGTGTTTGGATTGTTGATACATCGCTAACTCAAGCATGTCAGGGTTATACTTATTTGAATGATATGAATACCGTGATACTCTGCAAAGATATCTCTAAGTAGTGCCTCAGTCTTAGCAGCCTAAATATAACTTATGATACCCGGGAATTTTTATAATAGGAAAATATTGTCACGGAAAACAAATAGAATTATTTTAGCCTTTGACATCTCAATGTTCGGTAGAGAAATATCAGGATTGTGATGGGTTATGAATCATTTACTGCAAATAAATTGTATATATATATATATATATATATATATATATATATATATATATATATATATATATATATATATATATATATATATATATATATGAAAGTGTGTTTGTGCATGTTTGTGACATGAAAATCAATGTTGAAGTTTGATAAATGTGACTACTACCCCATCCACCTCCATTACTGCTAATACTGTTACTGCTATTACAAAAATGATAATAAAAGTAACTAAAAATATACTCTATGTAAGAAAAACACCTAAGCTAAAAGGTTTGAGAAAGCGAGAAAAGGAGTAATTATTTGTGAGATTGAAAGTATATTTGTATTTATGAGGAAGAGAAATAAGTCCGAACTTAGATGCAGGGATAAAAATATTATTAATACCCCTATGACTACCATAATAATAATAATAATAATAATAATAATAATAATAATAATAATAATAATAATAATAATAATAATAATAATAATAATAATAATAATAATAATAATTAATAATAATAATAATAATAATAATAATAATAATAATAATAATAATAATAATAATAATAATAATAATAATAATATAATAAGGATAATAAGAATAATAATATTAATAATAATGATAATAAATAATACTAATAATACTACTACTACTACTAATAATAATAATAATAATGTTATAAGCTGTGACCGAAAAATTATAGGAAAGGATACAAGGTCAAACTTTGGTTTAAGCCTAATGAATATATCTGTGGGAAGGATATCTTTGACCTAATGAGCAGGTTTTACCCTTTTTAGGTCTGAACTTAATCTTAACGGCTACATATCTCTTCGGAAGAATTTACTTGAAGCATAAATTAAGGAAAATAAGGAATAACCAAAGGAAAAATAAATAATAATAATAATAATAATAAAAATAATAATAATAATAATAATAATAATAATAATAATAATAATAATAATAATAATAATAATAATAATAATAATATAGGAACTCAATATCAGCTTTTGATTTAATAAAAGATTTACATTTGGATTCCAAATTTCTAAATAGTTATCTTTGAACATAGTTTAACTTCTTTAAAATTATCCTTGAAAACAATCTCCAGCAGAAGTAGAAAGTATATTTATTGTATTCTCCTGACGCGTTTCTTCTCTGCACTTGAGACATCTTCAGGAATTTTTATAATAATAATAATAATAATAATAATAATAATAATAATAATAATAATAATAATATAATAATAATAATAATAAAAATAATAATAATAATTAAGGTATTATGAAGAGGTGATATGCTAAAGATTTGAAGTCTTGTACAGGAAGAGTATATGTTTAATTTTCCTGTGTCCAAAAAATTATAAGTAACGTAAATAGGAACCTGATAATATAAAAAATTGCCGAATAAATATAAATATATTTGTAAAGGAGTGACAAGCATAGTTTTTCGAAAAAAGGCTGAGCTTTGTTTTTCGCAAAGTCTAGAAACCCTTTGTAATTTTGGGAACCAAGTTAGTGTGTGTTTTGTTTCTTTGGAATTCGAATGTTCTCTGTTAAATATATTTTGTATATAGTTACGTGCGATAACTTCCTTAAGTGAAATAATGCATATTTATAGTGTTAAGTATATAAATCTGGTGCTTTATAATGTAAAGAGTTTGAGATTTTTTACTAAAGAGCGGATTTAATGTGACATTGTGTGTATATTGCTTAATATGTATATTAAAGAATATAGTTTTATATAAAAGTAATGTCAATTGTTATATTTATTTGAGGTTTTTTAAGCCAAATGTATTGAAAACAACATGTTTTGTTTTAAAAAATATTTCATTACATATTTAATGAAGTTAAACGAAAAGATCACTTTTTTATATTGAAACCTATGAACATTAAGCAGAATATGTGTTGCAAAATACCACAATGTAATAATAATAATAATAATAATAATAATAATAATAATAATAATAATAATAATAATAATAATAATAATAATAATAATAATAACAATATTATAGAAAGATAAGCGCAATAACTGAGAAATTACAGAGAAAGATGGAAGGTCAAACTTTGTTTTAAGCCTAATGAACTTCTCAATGAAGAGGTTTTAATGAGCAAGTGTTAAACTGGTTACTAGGCCAAAACTTGACCTTGACAAATTTTAAGCCTTATCTTAGGCAATGTCAAATTTTGTTTTAAGCTTAATGGCCACCTGTTTATATTTTTGCATAATACGCTGGTGTTGAACCAGTTTTTAAGACTATTTTTTTTAAGTTATCACCGTCACTCACGGGCAGAGCCCTATTCGAGGAGTGTGGTTCTTAGCCAGGGTTATGTGTTATTACTGACCAAGTTGATAAGTTACACAGATTATTTAGATTATTGGATAGAGAAACCCTGCTCAGGTACAATTGAATCAAGTATATTTTTGACCACCGGTGGGCTTGGTTTCGAATCCTAGATAGGCAGAACTTCTCTGTACGAGCAATTTAGAGAGAATGTGATATTGTTTGTGTTGGAATAGCGTGGAATGTTGTAAGTGTTGGCTATATATTTAAACGATATGTGAGTATTGAAATTAGCGTAATAACTATTTTAATTATTTTTAATAATATTTTAAATTTTTAAATTTAAAAATTTTTTTTTTTTTTAAATTTTCAAATAATTTTTTAATTATTTTTTTTATTTTAAATCCTTTTTATTATTTTTAATAATTTTTTATATTTTAATTTTTTAATTTTCTTAATTTTTTAATTATTAAATTTTTCTTTTTAAAGGGTTGGGGGGTAGAAGGCGTCTCAAGATCGACGTAATAGGTATGTTACTACTAGCGTCTTTGGGTATTGAGGTGTTCAGAAAGATTGAAGACGAGATTATTCACAGAGTTGAGGAGGGCGAAAAATTGCTGAGTCCTTAAGATATAAGAAACAATGGGAAATTTATCTGAGTCAAAGATAATGACAAATGTCAAATGATAATGATAGGCTTACGGAAGATTTGAGGAGTAAAGAGAAGAGATAGGATTTAAAATGGAAGAATACGATCTTTGTGCTGCGAGGAGAGATGTCTGGTAGAATGAGCAGATGTAGTTGTGCTGACATAGTATGGGCCCATGCAAGAAAATGACTAAGAAGGTTTTCAAGTCTGAAGTGAAAGGCAATAATGGAAGGGGCAATCCCTAATGGAGATGGTTTGTTGGAGTAAAGGAACTATTAATAGGAAAAAAGTATTAATATGGATAAAGGGAATAGATTGTTGATGATAGGGTCACATAAAGAGAGGTTATACGTGGGACATTCCTTTAAGGGTTTCAAATCATTGAACAGCATAGAGCAATGCAATTACGAGGAACCGGTAGATTATAATTGCTCATGCATTACAACAAATGACACCACCGAGCTGTTGTGCGGGCGGGAGGATATAAATAAATAAATAAATAAATAAGTATATATATATACGGTACAACTGCCGTTTTGCCTTCCTCTAAAGCTGAACTCTTCGCTCAAACTTTTGCCTCTAATTCAACCTTAGACGATTCCGGAGCTGTTCCTTCTCCTCCAACCCCCTCCAACTCATTTATGCCTAAAATTATAATTTCTTCTAAAGACGTTATTTCTGCTCTCTCTGAGCTTAACACTAAGAAGGCGTACGGTCCTGACGGTATCTCTCCTGTGGTTCTCAAAACTTGTGCTTCCGAGCTTGCACCCTGCCTTGGTAAACTTTTTCGCCTATGTCTTTCTACCTCAACCTTCCCTTCTTGCTGGAAACGTGCGCTCATTCAGCCTGTGCCGAAGAAGGAGGACCCCTCTCAGCCCTCTAACTATCGTCCAATTTCTTTAACCTCCGTTCTTTCTAAAGTTTTCGAATCTATCCTTAACAGGAAGATTTGGAAACATCTCAATTCTTCTAATCTTATCTCTGATCGCCAGTATGGCTTTCGTAAGAAACGCTCTACTGGTGATCTCCTTTCCCTTCTCTCTGACTCTTGGTCCTCCGCTATTCGGCATTTCGGTGAATCTTTTGCTGTTGCGCTAGACATATCGAAAGCTTTCGATAGAGTCTGGCACAAAGATTTGATTTCCAAACTTCCCTCTTTCGGTATTTATCCTTCTCTCTGTGACCTTCTCTCTGATTTCCTTTCCGGTCGTTCTATAGCCGCTGTTGTAGACGGCCACCGCTCTTCCTTTAAATCTATTAACAGTGGTGTTCCTCAAGGATCTGTCCTATCCCCAACACTTTTTCTACTATTCATTAATGATCTTCTCTCTGTTACTTCATCTCCTATCCACTCCTATGCTGATGACTCCACCCTTCATTACTTCTTTCAATTTGAAAGGCGCCCCTCTCAACAACAGTTACTAGACGCAAGGAGGGTTGCCTTGGAAGCAGCTGACCTCTGATCTATCCCGTATTTCTAATTGGGGCAGAGAGAACATGGTTGTTTTCAATGCCACCAAAACTCAATTCCTCCATCTCTCCACTCGACACAATCTTCCACACAACTATGATATCTACTTCGAAAACACTCAACTCAGACCTTCATCTGTTCTTAATATTCTCGGTGTTTCCTTTTCTCGTGATCTTTCTTGGAAAGATCACATTACCTCTCTTTCTAAACAAGCTTCTAAGAGGTTGGGTGTTCTGAGGCGCCTTCAGTATTTCTTTACTCCACCCCAGTTGCTTGCTCTGTATAGGGGTGTTGTTCGCCCCTGTATGGAGTATGCTTCCCATATCTGGGGTGGTTCCACACATACAGCTCTCCTAGAGAAGGTGGAGTCTAGGGCATTTCGTCTCATCAACTCTCCTGCTCTTACTAACTCTCTTCAATCTCTTTCTGCCCGTCGAATTGTTGCGTCACTCTCTCTCTTACTATCGCTATTACAATGGACACTGTTCTTCTGAACTCTCTCGTCGCATACCTCCTCCTCTGAGAAGGGCTCGTGCGACTCGACTTTCCACACAGTCTCATCCTTTCTCTGTCCAACTCTGTGACCCCAGGCTTAACCGCTATGCTCTGTCCTACATGTACTCTACTGGTAAAGTCTGGAACACACTCCCTTCTTCTATTTTTCCAACTTCCTATGACTTACACACCTTCAAACGTCGTGTATCGGGACATGTCGGCCTTTAGTTTGACCAGGCTTCCGTCTTTTCCCCCAACTCTGGTGGAATTTTGGTAGGCCTCTGGCCTTTGCCCACCAGAGGTGATATAAAAAAAAAAATATATATATATATATATATATATATATATATATATATATATATATATATATATATATATATATAATATATATATATATATATATATATATTATATATATATATATATATATATATTATGAATAATAGAGCAAAAAATGAATGCAACATTTATTTACATCTTAAGAAAATTTATATAAATAAGTTAAAGTCGACGTTTCGATCACTACTGTGATCATCATCAGGACACTGAAAATTGAAAGAATGAACACATATGTAACAAAAACACATACAAAAATAACAATAATGACAACAATAAAAATAACACTAATAGTAATAACAATAACAATTATAATACCAATAATAATAATAATAATAATGATAATAATAATAATAATAATAATAATAATAATAATAATAACAATAAAAATAATAATAATAATAATAATAATAATAATAATAATTATAAAAAATAATAGTACTACAATTAAAAGATTGTAGCACAATGAAAAGCAAGATATACATAATATATATATATATATATATATATATATATATATATATATATATATATATATATATATATATATATATATATATATATATATATATATATATATATATATATATATATATATATATATATATAATAGATGAAAATTTGTAAAATTTAAGACTTAAAAGACAACACAACAATAACTAAACACAAATGAATAATAACAAACTGACGAGTCAAACACGGTTCAATTGAAGAAGAATCGTGAAAGAGAAAAAGGTTAAAGAAATAATATAGTAAACTGAACGTTAGGTTGGTTGTTAAAATTTTTTTTATAAACAAGAGGATCATACAAACACGACAAGTAACCAACATACATACATACATAACAAAAACATACGCACATACATATAAACATTTATACAACATACATACATACAAATGAGCATATATATATCTATAGATATATATATATATATATATATATATATATATATATATATATATATATATATATATATATATATATATATATATATATATATATATATATATATATATATATATATATATATATATATATATATATATATATATATATATATATATATATATATATATATATATATATATATATATATATATATATATATATATATATATATATATATATATATATATATATATATATATATATATATATATTTATGTATATCTTGCTTTTCATTGTGCTACAATCTTTTAATTGTAGTAC
Organism: Armadillidium nasatum; assembly: GCA_009176605.1. Taxonomy (NCBI): domain Eukaryota; kingdom Metazoa; phylum Arthropoda; class Malacostraca; order Isopoda; family Armadillidiidae; genus Armadillidium; species Armadillidium nasatum. The sequence goes on along the minus strand of SEYY01024339.1, from coordinate 16,138 downwards.
TATTATGTTTATTATTATTATTATTATTATTATTATTATTATTATTATTATTATTATTATTATTATTATTATTATTATTATTGTTATTATTGTTATTATTGTTATTATCATTACTATTATTATTATTATTATTATTGGTATTATAATTGTTATTGTTAATACTATTAGTGTTATTTTTATTGTTGTCATTATTGTTATTTTTGTATGTGTTTTTGTTACATATGTGTTCATTCTTTCAATTTTCAGTGTCCTGATGATGATCACAGTAGTGATCGAAACGTCGACTTTAACTTATTTATATAATTTTCTTAAGATGTAAATAAATGTTGCATTCATTTTTTGCTCTATTATTCATAATAAAAATTAGGCTTAAGAGAAGCGCCTCAATTTACAATACTATTCGTAATATATATATATATATATATATATATATATATATATATATATATATATATATATATATATATATATATATATATATATATATATATATATATATATATATATATATATATATATATATATATATATATATATATATATATATATATATATATATATATATATATATATATATATATATATATATATATATATATATATATATATATATATATATATATATTTATTTTATTTTTATATTTTTTTATATACTCAGCACCACCATATCCCGCATGAGGCAGGGTGGTGTCGTCTGCAGAAAGTATTCATATTCCTGCAACCGTACGTTTGAAGGGAGAAATACTGGTTAAGAGATTTCCCAGCCTCTTGAACCATAAATTATGATTACGTAAAAATGTCCAATACTTAGCCACTGTACCACTATATATATATATATATATATATATATATATATATATATATATATATATATATATATATATATATATATATATATATATATATATATATATATATATATATATATATATATATATATATATATATATATATATATATATATATATATATATATATATATATATATATATATATATATATATATATATATATATATATATATATATATATATATATATATATATATATTATATATATATATAAAAGAGATAGCGCGTCAACGTCACGTCGCAGAGATAGAGAGTCAAGAGAGTTTGACTTATGGGGACAGTTTATTAATCTTTTAGCCTTTGACTCAACCCTATCCAGAAGAGAGGAGGAGCCGGAGCCCCCCCCAAATGTGAGAACAGTTCTCAATACAAGGACGAATAAGACCCTTATAAATTTGGAGCAACTGTTCGGAAGAAAAAAAATCTCGCAATCTGAACAGAATTCCCCAGCTTCTTAGAGCAGCTTTAGAAACCATTGTGAAATGAGGTTTCCAAAACAGTTTGCTGTTTATGTTTAGACCAAGAATGTTAATGTTATTTGAAGGTAAGACGGGAGAGCCAGAGAAGAGGATAGGAAAGTTAGGAGGTATTTTTGAGAGGGAGATGTGAAGAAGTCAAGTTTTTAAGAGTTGAATTTCTCAACGCTGCTATGATCCTATTCAAAACGGCAAGAATAGAATCGGAAAGTTGAAGACGAGAAGCAACTCTAGAAGCAAAAGAGGGAGCAGATTTGAAATGAGTAGAAGAATGTAGAGTTGAGTCATCAGCATAAGGTTTAACAGAGTTAGAAGTGCATTTGAGAAGATCATTAATGGAAAGTAAGAATAAGGTTGGAGATAAAACGGAACCCTGAGGAACACAACAGTTGACAGAAAAGGAGGAAGAGGTCGCTCCATCTACAAGTGCTGAAATGGAACGATTTGAGAGAAAACTAGAGAAGAGTAAGCAAAAGGGAAGGAGGAAACCCAAAGGAAGGGTGCTTAGAGAGCAGCGACGTATGCCATACCAGGTCAAAAGCCTTGGATTTGTCAAGCGCCACCACACAAGACTCCCCGAAGTCCCTAAGGGCAGAAGACCATAGATCAGTAAGATAGAAAAGTATATCACCAATTGACCTCGAGCGTCGAAAGCCATACTGATGATCAGAGAGAAGAGAATGAGACTCCAAATGATCCAGGAAATGAGAGTTGAGGAGAGTTTCAAAAATTTTATATAGAACACAAGTGAGAGCTATAGGTCGATAGTTAGAAGGGTCAGAGTGTCTACCTTTCTTCGGAATCGGCTGAACAAATGCACTTTTCCAGCAATGAGGAAAAGTATTAGTATTAAGTCATAGAGAGTAGAGCTGAACGAGGACAGGCGCTAACTCGGAAGCATACTCTCTTAGAACACGAGGGGGAATGCCATCCTGGCCACTGGCCTTCCTGAGTTCGTAGATTTCATGATCCCATGCACCCGATCATGTTCTATTAAAGGCAGAGGCATGGGACACCTAAGAGGAGAAGGAGTAGGAGGAGGGATGCCAGAATCGAACAGTGTAGAAATACATGAAAAAAGGAGGCTGAAGAGATTAGCCTTTTCAGAGGGAGTATTAGCTACAGAACCATCAGAGGGAATAAGAGGAGGAATGGCAGATTTACAGAAGTTATTAAAGATATTTTTGACAAGAAGCCTGAAATTTTTATCAGTAGGAGAGCCATGGAGGTTAGCGCACTTTACTTTTATGAAAGTACGCTTAGTCCGTCGAAGAACATCCCTGAAACGATTCTGAGCTGAATGAAAATTAGCAAGAGTGATAGGAGAAGGAGAGTTTTTCCATTCACGATAAACATTGTCTCGCTCCCGAAGGACAAGAGAACAGTTGCCATCGAACCAAGGATTTTGAGGAGAAAAATATTTAGTTGAAGATGGAATGAATCTACCCATCTCGTCAAGGATTACGGCCCCTACCTTTTCAGCAGAAACAGAAGCGTCCCCCTAGACAAATCAAGATTCACTCCAATGATAGTTAGCAAAGAAGCGGCGCATTGCCCCCAATTAGCCCCATTAAAGTGCCAGAAAGTACGTTTAGGGCATGGTGGAGCTGTTGGAGAGAGAGCTTTATAACTAAGAGCTATAAGATTATAGTCAGAGTTACCAATAGGAGGGAAAATGGTGTACTTATATCTAGAAGAAGTAGTGGTGAAGCATAAATCAAGTGTATTCAAGAATAGGACCTTTTTTTGAGGGTTCAAACCCTACAGTGGAGGGATGCACCCCTCCTTAGAGGGGGATGGCATAGCAACAGCACTCATTTTTTCATGCTCTTTCCTGACCCTGATTTCAGGGTTCTATCCCACCCAGAAGGTATGTACTCCCTCTCCCTTCTCTACCCTTCATTGTCCCTCCCTTAGGAGGTAGCGTAGCGACAACACTCCACTTTTTTCATCCTTTTCCCTATCCCTAATTGAGGATTAGACTCTCTTCCTCGGAAAGGCATGCTTAGACCCTTACACCATTTCCCTTTCCCCTCTTTTTGAGCTAATTACTTCTACAGGCATACCATTTTTCTCAATCTTTTAATCTGACACCCTTTTGAACGTTTATCATCATTCAGCTTCTTCTCTTCGGTTATTTCGATAGCGTATCCGCTATGTTGTGGGGTTTATTAGGGATACTTCCATCTCCCCAATATTTCCTGATAGGATTTGGGAGGCGGAGCTTCCTCTTTCGGTGGAGGGTTTTTGGAGGCCAGAGACCTCTCCTGCTTCTTCTTTCCTAGAAATGTTTTCTGTAGAGAAGAGAATGAGACTCCAAATGATCCAGGAAATGAGAGTTGAGGAGAGTTTCAAAAATTTTATATAGAACACAAGTGAGAGCTATAGGTCGATAGTTAGAAGGGTCAGAGTGTCTACCTTTCTTCGGAATCGGCTGAACAAATGCACTTTTCCAGCAATGAGGAAAAGTATTAGTATTAAGTCATAGAGAGTAGAGCTGAACGAGGACAGGCGCTAACTCGGAAGCATACTCTCTTAGAACACGAGGGGGAATGCCATCCTGGCCACTGGCCTTCCTGAGTTCGTAGATTTCATGATCCCATGCACCCGATCATGTTCTATTAAAGGCAGAGGCATGGGACACCTAAGAGGAGAAGGAGTAGGAGGAGGGATGCCAGAATCGAACAGTGTAGAAATACATGAAAAAAGGAGGCTGAAGAGATTAGCCTTTTCAGAGGGAGTATTAGCTACAGAACCATCAGAGGGAATAAGAGGAGGAATGGCAGATTTACAGAAGTTATTAAAGATATTTTTGACAAGAAGCCTGAAATTTTTATCAGTAGGAGAGCCATGGAGGTTAGCGCACTTTACTTTTATGAAAGTACGCTTAGTCCGTCGAAGAACATCCCTGAAACGATTCTGAGCTGAATGAAAATTAGCAAGAGTGATAGGAGAAGGAGAGTTTTCCCATTCCCGATAAACATTGTCTCGCTCCCGAAGGACAAGAGAACAGTTGCCATCGAACCAAGGATTTTGAGGAGAAAAATATTTTGTTGAAGATGGAATGAATCTACCCATCTCGTCAAGGATTACGGCCCCTACCTTTTCAGCAGAAACAGAAGCGTCCCCCTAGACAAATCAAGATTCACTCCAATGATAGAGAGCAAAGAAGCGGCGCATTGCCCCCCAATTAGCCCCATTAAAGTGCCAAAAAGTACGTTTAGGGCATGGTGGAGTTGTTGAAGAGAGAGCTTTATAACTAAGAGCTATAAGATTATAGTCAGAGTTACCAATAGGAGGGAAAATGGTGTACTTATATCTAGAAGAAGTAGTGGTGAAGCATAAATCAAGTGTATTCAAGAATAGGACCTTTTTTTGAGGGTTCAAACCCTACAGTGGAGGGATGCACCCCTCCTTAGAGGGGGATGGCATAGCAACAGCACTCATTTTTTCATGCTCTTTCCTGACCCTGATTTCAGGGTTCTATCCCACCCAGAAGGTATGTACTCCCTCTCCCTTCTCTACCCTTCATTGTCCCTCCCTTAGGAGGTAGCGTAGCGACAACACTCCACTTTTTTCATCCTTTTCCCTATCCCTAATTGAGGATTAGACTCTCTTCCTCGGAAAGGCATGCTTAGACCCTTACACCATTTCCCTTTCCCCTCTTTTTGAGCTAATTACTTCTACAGGCATACCATTTTTCTCAATCTTTTAATCTGACACCCTTTTGAACGTTTATCATCATTCAGCTTCTTCTCTTCGGTTATTTCGATAGCGTATCCGCTATGTTGTGGGGTTTTAAGGGATACTTCCATCTCCCCAATATTTCCTGATAGGATTTGGGAGGCGGAGCTTCCTCTTTCGGTGGTAGGGTTTTTGGAGGCCAGAGACCTCTCCTGCTTCTTCTTTCCTAGAAATGTTTTCTGGACGAGAATGGAGGCACAGGAAGCTTCGACCCAGCCCGTTTATGAGTGCCGGGAGGCACAAGTCCTTCTCGTTTAAATTTCGGAGATATATAACTTTGTTTATTTGAATGCCGGAGGCATGGAGTCTTCTCTTCTTAATTCCCGGAAGCTTTCAGGACTAATCAGCTTGCTGCTTATCGGTGACGTTATTATTTCTCAATCCTCGTCATTTTGGTTTTCCTAAATTCTTATTTATTCACGTGGTTTTCATTTCAGCCATTTTGAATTTTTAATCACTTGATATTTCTTATCTTCTAATGTCTCGCCGTCTTCACCCCTGCCATCTATTCACCAAAGTTTCAAACACTTTCTCCAACAACAACATCATAGGACACATCCCAGCTTCCAGTTCTATTTCAAGTGTAAGTAATCATAAAAAAAAAGGAAAAAAAAAACAGATTTCAAATTTGGCAAGAAAATATTCAAACGCAGATCTTTATGAATGGAAATCCATGACGTCACCATTAAGCTACGAGAGCTTTCTATTGTAAAGAATAAAATTATCGCTTTACGTAATGCATATCAATTTTGAAAATTTATATATTTTCATTTCATCCATCATTTATTTATTTCATTTTAAACCGCCTTACATTCTTAACATTTACATTCTATTTTTAATGCAAATATTATTATCCCATAATATTTAATATATTCTAAACTAGCCCGTTTTCTTCACAAAGCTATAACTAAGATAATTGATTTTCTTTATTTTATTTTTTTATTTTTCTTTCAACAATTTTTTTTATTTTTCTTTCTTCATGATCTTTGTGTTTAATTTTATTTTAATTTTAAATTAATTTCATTTTTGATAATTTATTTTTTAAAATCTTTTTCCAATTTTATTGTTTCTTTTTTATTTTCTAACTTTTTAAATATTTTATTCTTGTTTTATTTTGTAAGTTTTTAAATTTTTTAACGATTTTAACTTTATTTTATGCATTAAAATATGTAAAGCGTATAGGGATTCAATCATCTCACGTGCATGCACATCTATACATTCACTCACACAAGCAAAAATCTTTTCATGCTTTACAATGCCTTTTCATGTTCCCAAACTTTACTATTATATACAAAAAAAATTTTTTCCTGTCTTACGATTTCCCTTTTTCGTTTCAAGATGCTCATAACTTCTCTTTTCTATATTCAATTTTTATTTTTATTTTTCACAAAACCAGACCTTTTGCCGCTTCACGATTCCTACTTTTCCCGTTTTAAGATATGTTCACCTCTGAACTTCTCAACCTTTTCATTTTCAAGTATCCAAACCTTTTACGTTTAACAAACTCGTCCCTTTTTGCATTATAAGATCCCTATACCATCACTTTTAATTTCTCAACCTTTGAATTTTCAAATATCGAGTCCTTCAGCCATTTCACGAGCTTCCATCTTCACAGTTTTAAATTCCAATACAATCTCACATAAATACACTCAAGAATACTCACGCCTAAACATATTGATGCTCATTTGAATTCATTTACAGACTCATATATACACATCCACATACACTCAAATACGCACACACGCACACGCACACGCACACGCACACGCACACGCACACGCACACGCACACGCACACGCACACATAAATCTTCAGGCATACACATGCATAAACATGGACATGTAGGCAAAAATTTATATGTTCACATACAAGCACACATATTTACAGTTTTGCCAGCTATGCATGAAAAGAAATAAAATCACATTAATTCTTTACGTTATATTTATTCATATAAATTGCAACTGTTAGCAACTAATTGTACTTAGTTTAAAATTTAGCTATAGCACATACCCTTTTACCTGAAAATTATTTATCGATTTTCTTTGATTCAACAAGGCAGATTTAAAGGCTAGCTATTAAGAAAGTCATTTTCTCAAGCCTAAGACGACGACGAGAGACTTCAAAAGAGCAGTGAACATTGTAATAGCGATAGTATAGAGAGACTGACGAAACAATTCGACGGGTAGAAAGAGAATAGAGAGAATTAGTGAGAGCAGGAGGGTTGATAAGGCGAAAAGCTATAGACTCGACCTTTTCCAGGAGAGCTGTATGAGTGAAACCACCCCAGATGTGTGACGCATACTCCATACAAGGGCGAACAACACCCTTATACAGAGCAAGCAACTGGGGTGGTGTGAAGAAATACTGAAGGCGCCTCAGAACACCCAACCTCTGAGAAGCTTGTTTATAAAGAGAAATAATGTGATCTTTCCAAGTAAGATCACGAGAAAAAGAAACACCAAGAATATTAAGGAGAGATGAAGGTTTGAGTTGTGTGTTTTCGAAGAAGATATCACAGTTGTGTGGAAGATTGTGACGATTAGAAAGATGGAGGAATTGAGTTTTTGAGACATGGAAGCCAATCATGTTTTCTCTGCACTAATTTGAAATGCGAGATAGATCAGAGGTTAGTTGCTCCAAGGCTACCCTCCTTGCTTCTATTAACTGTTGCTGGTAGGGACGCCTTTCAAAATAAAAAGAGTAATGAAGGGTGGAGACATTAATGAAAAGCAGAAAAAGTGTTGGGGATTGAATAGATCCTTGAGGAACACACTATTTATAGGATGAACGGTGGCCGTCTACAACAGCTGCTATAGAACAACCAGAAAGGAAATCAGAGAGAAGGTCACATAGAGAAGAATAGATTCCGAAAGAGGGAAGTTTGGAAATCAAAGCTTTGTGCCAGACTCTATCAAAAGCCTTCGATATGTCCAGCACCACAGCAAAATATTCACCGAAATGCCGAAAAGCGGAGGACCAAGAGTCAGGGAGAAGAGAAAAAAGATCACCAGTAGTGCGTTTCTTACGAAAGACATATTGGCGATCAGAGATAAGATTAGAAGAGTTGAGATGTTTCCAAATCTTCCTGTTAAGGATAGATTCGAAAACTTTAGAAAGAACGGAGGTTAAAGAAATTGGACGGTAGTTGGAGTGTTGAGAAGGGTCTCCCTTCTTCGGCACAGGCTGAATGAGCGCACGTTTCCAGCAAGAAGGGAAGGTTAAAGTAGAAAAACATAGACGAAAATGTTTACCAAGGCAGGGTGCAAGCTCGGAAGCACAAGTTTTGAGAATCACAGGAGGGATACCGTCAGGACCGTACGCCTTCTTAGTGTTAAGCTCAGAGAGAGGAGAAATGACGTCTTTAGAAGAAATTGAAATTTTAGACATAAATGAGTTGGAGGGGGTTGAAGGAGTAAGAACAGCTCCGGAATCGTCTAAGGTTGAATTAAAGACAAAGGTTTGAGCAAAGAGTTCTGCTTTAGAAGAAGGCAAAACGGCAGTTGAACCGTCAGAAGATACTAGAGGAGGGAAAGAGGAAGAAGCAAAGTTAGAGTTGACATTTTTTGCAAAATACCAGAAAGGGCGGGAGGAAGAGGAGCCAGAAAGATTATTGCATTTCCGATGGAGAAATTGTTTTTGTTATCTCGAAGAATAGATTTTGCACGATTTCGGGATGAAATATAAGTTGCGGGAGTTTCTGGAGTTTGAAGACGACGGTAATCCCTGAAGGAAGCATCCCTGTAGCGGATAACACGAGGACAAGTAGAGTTAAACCAACGTTTGTTAGGTTTAGTAGAAAGGAAAGAATATGGAATGTACGTCTCCATGCCAAAGAGAACCACCTAACTTATGCGCTCTGCATATTCCGAGGGACCCCTTCCACGGAAACAGTAATCATTCCATGGAAAATCAGAGAAGTACAACCGCAAGTCAGACCAGTTAGTGGCACCGAAATGCCACAAACGTCTCCTCGCCAAATTCGGGGGCCGTTCTTGCGGAAGATTTGAAGAGAAAGGACAAGATACAGAGATAAGAAGATGATCGAATGAACCCAGTGGAGGACAGAGTTTTACAATGTAAGGAGAAGGATTAGAAGTTAGGAAAAGATCTAGTATGTTGGGTTCATTACCAAGACGGTCAGGGATGCGGGTATGGAGATGCACCAACTGCTCAAGGTTGTTCTGGATAGAAAATTGGTAGGCGAGTTCACCAGCTGGATCGTGAGAACTAGGTGAAAGCCATTGGCGGTGGTGAACATTGAAATCACCTAAAATGATGATTTCGGAGAAAGGAGAAAAATAAAGAATGTGTTCTATTTTGGAGTTAAGATAGTCGAAGAATTTTGGATAGTCTGTAGAGTTAGAAGATAAGCAGACAGAACAAATGAATTTAGTTGTAGAGTTGCAAGAAAGTTTAAGCCATGAAGTAGTGAATTCAGAAGACTAAATTTGAGACACGAGGACAGATAACATCATTGCGCACATATGCTCAAAATCCGCCTTTGGCTGAAAATTGAGGATAGAGACAGCAGGAGGAAGCAGATAGGATTTGCTGTCAGAGCACTCAGACACCTGTTTCAGTTAAGAATAAGAGATGAGGTCTAGAAGAAGAGAGGTGGTGTTCGACAATGTGGAGATTAGAAAAAAGACCGCGAATGTTACAGAAATTAATAAAAAACGAAGACCGTACACCAGGACAAGTCGGCAACAAAGTCTTGGTGGCGCCAACCCCAGCACAGGAGGCCACCAACTCCCAAGAGGTGATGTGGAAATAGTGGATAAGGGGCTATATTTTTAATCCGCCCCTCTTGGATTCTCCAAGGCAGATTTATGTTTCACCATTTTGATTCATTTAATAGGTAATGTAAATGTAAGTTGTAAATTTGTAGGACACATGTGAAGAAGTAGGAAAGTTGTGGGAGCATACGCACTCCAATGTGAATCAAGGGTACACTAGAGACCATATGAGAAGGTGAAACGCGAAAAGGAAAATATATAGGAAAGGATATATAATATATTATATATATATATATATATATATATATATATATATATATATATATATATATATATATATATATATATATATATATATATATATATATATATATATATATATTGAAAAAAAAAAAAAAAAAAAAAAAAAAAAATTGAGAGAGGAAAAAAAAAAAAAAAAAAAAAAAAAACAATGACAAAAAAGCGAGAAGGCAGACTAACAATAAGAGACAAGGCATACAGACAAACAACATGGGATATCAAAAAACATTTAAAACGAGGAATAGAGAGAGAGATAGTAATAAAAGGAGAAGTTGATGAAAAGAAAGAAATAAAAATATCGATAGACACATAGATAGAGAAATTTTAAGGAAAAGATACTGAGATAAAGAGATAGAAAAGATACTTGTAGAAAGCATATTCTAATTAACTGGTTTGAGTAAGAGAGGTTCAAAAAGTTTAATGCCAATGTTCTTCTATTATAAACAATCTCTGTTTGTTTTGTAAGAGGTTTTAATTGCGATTAAGATATTAATTGCTTAAAAGGTTCTTTAATTTGGCCTTTTATGATTTTTACATTCCAATTAATTCCACCTTATTGTTGCTTTGCATCCTATTAAAATTTAATAATATATATATATATATATATATGTATATATATATATATATATATATATAATATATATATATATATATATATATATATATATATATATATATATATATATATATATATATATCGTCTGGGAGTAAAGGTTAAAGGCCTTAATGGAATCCACCAAAGTTGGGAGTTCAATCAATATTCAGCAAATTACGGCCAGGCATGAGCCGATACATAACGAATGAAATTAGTGAAATTATAAGAAATGGAAAAAATAATAAAGAAATGTTTTCCAGACTTTATCAGCTAAAGTGCATGTAAGAATTAACAAATTTGTTAAGTCAGGTGATCAGAGATATGGAATATGTAAACAGACAAGTCGCAATAGCTCCGTTCGTTCGTATACGATTTGCGGCTTTGGAAGAGTAGTCTCCATTGAAATCTTTCGATATATATATATATATATATATATATATATATATATATATATATATATATATATATATATATATATATATATATATATATATATATATATATATATATATATATTAGAACTTACAGTTTTCAGTTCTTTTTTGACTTTCCTTGTGATATCTACGGAATTGCAGGAGAGCCTCTTTATGGCTACGATCCTCCCTTTATAAAATCCAATTTCTGTGAAGACGAAAGCAAAACGAAAATCTACTCCGAAGTTGCTCGTTATTGAAACTTGGCTGGATCGAAACGTTGAACAAAAGTTTTGCTGAGTGGGTAAGAGAAAGAAATTATATAACTAAAAATTTTCCTCTTTGCTTTTTTTTATACTGCAACAAAAAAAACTGATTTTTAAAATATGAATAATTACGTTATTACGGAGTATTCTGAAAAGGAAAATTATTTCTTTCCTCTTATCCTTCAAGGGAACTGAACAATATTAATTTGTTTTTAAAAAATTTCCATTAACCTTTAAACTAAATAACATAAAAATTTTTTTTTTTTTGAAAAGAACCTAGATTGAAAATCTATCCAAGAAGCGCATCATAAGAAACATGAAGTCTGAAATGTCGCTTCATCATTTATCACAAACAAAAAGTAATAACAATAACGAATCTTCTTCAAGAATTGAGTGGCAAGTTGTATGAAATATTCCTACCAGAAACATCGCAAAATCAAATTAAAAGAAGAAGGAATTGTACCATAGGTTCACACTAACCTGCATATCATACGTTTACAATAAAGAATAATAAATATTTTACCCCAAGGCTGTATCATCAGAACTTTCTTTTGTCGTTAAAATAATTTGAAGTTAAAGTAGGTAAATCATTAATGATTTCCTGATCATAATTAATGACTGGCATTTTTTTTTTTTTTTTTTTGGAAACAACCATTGAGGTTCATTCACACTTTCGGGCGATATATATATATATATATATATATATATATATATATATATATATATATATATATATATATATATATATATATATATATATATATATATATTCATGTGAAGAGAACTAAATGCAAGGACTACAGGACTAGCCATCCGGCCTCGTGATTACTCTGTCAACGGCTTGTAACTACTCCAGAACCAGCATTGGGAACCATAGCTCGGAGAAGCACAATCTTTTGAAGACCCCTGGGAGAGAGTGTTTAGAGGTTAGTTTGAAATCGATGCTGGTCGTACTGAAAGGGTAAAAACCCTACCTGAGAGTCTGGATAAGACTCATGGACCGGCATGGAGATCAACGAGCCGAAAAACATGATCTTTTAGAGGGCTCTGGGAGAACTTCTACAAGCAGATGGGGAAAGATGCTGGTTCCACTGACAGTGTGAAAACCCTTCCTGGGAGAGGTTGTAGATTGTATAAATATATATATATATATATATATATATATATATTATATATATATATATATTATATATATATATATATATATATATATATATATGATATGGTTCAGATGTCATTGGGGTAAGACGTGTTAAAAAGAGAAGAAACAGTAAGATTTTAGAAAGAAAACACCAAGAAAGAGAAGAAAGATAGTAATCTGAAGAGTAAAAACTAAACTCTCAGAAGAAACATGATTTAGAGAAGAAGGTTATGAGTGAGAAGAAAACATCAATATTCAAGCCAGGATGAGTTTAAGAATAATAAACAAAAATTTTAATATAAAGTTATTTTTTTTTTTTCGAAATTAAGATAAATAGCAAAATTTAATTTAAATAAGAAAAAATTGTGAAGCAACAAAAATAAAATACGATGTACTGTTTTGGAATCAATATAAAGAAAATTAAATATTTACAAATTCAAACTTGAATATTGATTATTTTGAACGTGATCCAATATGACTTCTGAATCCCATGTGCCTTCAGCATTATTTGGAGGTTGTGGCGACAGGCCTAGCAAGCCGGCTACTTAAAAAGACACACTGCTCAAGAAACCAATGATGAGTCTCAGAATAAGACTTCGAGAAACCTGGAGGGCCTTTCAGAGGCTCGTCGCCTGACAGGAGTGATCCTAACAGGATGGATGGTGACAAATAGTGACATATATATATATATATATATATATATATATATATATATATATATATATATATATATATATATATATATATATATATATATATATATATATATATATATATAAAACTGGAATGTCTGTTGCCTGATGATTCCGAAAATGATAATAAACAACACGGAAGAAAAAAAGAAAAGTGGGTTAGCATGAAGTCAAATATCATCTCTAATAAAATAGAAAAAGGAGATAATAATATCGGACACCTTGAGTTAGTATTAAAACTTACAGTTTTTGTCATGCATGTCGAAATATTTGTGCAGCATTCTATTTATTATAGAAATTGTTTGTAGGGAAGAATATTTCGATTTAATCATTATAAATATGATATGCTTTCAGGTCTGAGTGAAATTAGACGTTTCTTTAACTAAATTAAGCTACATTCCTGCCAGTTTTTCTTGATAAGAGAAATTGAGATGATGGAAATTTTGGAAATGATTTTGATTAAATTTTGTTGAAATCACATTCCAGTTCTTATTGATTTAATAAGAGAAAAATACATAGACCAACCAAGCAAATAAGGAAAAGATGCCTATAATCCTCTGAAGCACTTTTTTTTATTCTTGCTAATAAAATACTTCATAAAACTATAAGTGGTTATTTGCCGAAACATACAGTTCCTCTTTTCCCTGTTTCTTCAAGGTATAGCAATAGAATCCTCGAATTACATCCTTCTTAAATTATTTTTCCTTAGATTTATTCTCACTACTTAGGACATCTGCTACCTTTGTTCTATTAAAGTCTCTTGAGTACATATACAGGGTAGGCCATAGGAAAGCATATATAGAGGAAATACAGAAGGGTTAATAAAAAAAACATTTTATTCAGATAATTTGTTCCACATGTTCTCAAAACAGACTTGAATACCTGTCCTCCACTGTTGAACACTTATTTAGCATAGCAGGAATTATGCTTGGAATGGCGTTTGCAGTAAGTTTCTCAAGATGAATTAGGTTTCATATCTTTTCCTGATGGACAAGGTCCTTCACGAGTCATAAAGAAAAAAATCAAAGGGGTAAGATCTGAGGATCTGGTCACACCGACCAGTTCAAGAATCCGAATACTGCTGATCCAACTACTGACGCACCTGAATACCATAATGAGATGGAACAACATCTTGCTGGATGTAAACTGGGAAGTAGTAGGGATGAGAATATAGTTTTTTGCAACATGTGAAGATACTTTTCTGCATTAAGATTACCTATGATTGTAAATGGTCCAAAAATTCTGTTACCCCATATCCCATTTCACACCATCAATTAACCAGCACTTTGTCGGACTTATACGGTGAGGGTTAGCAATACTCCAGTATCGTACATTTTGATGATTAATCCCTCCATTGACGAAAAAAATTTGCTTAGATGAAACCTTTACATCCTCTTTCAGTTTACTGATTGTCTAATCACAAAATTACATCTGTCAATCTGGGTCGTCTTCACACATATGTGCACCTTATACAATTTGTAAGGATGCCATCTGTTTCTTCTCAAAATACTCTTGATATTTGATCTGCTGACACCACTTTCACTATGTAGACAGCCATCGTGTTATTTTTCAGAGACTCTGTGTAAGCGTTTTGAGTATCGTACCAGTTGTGTCTTCATCAGTGACTGTACGTCTTTGACTACTTCTCTATTGACCTGAAACACTTTCAGTCTTTAAAACTTTTTTAAAAACTTTGCCAAAGTGTCGTGTATGATTTTCGTTCCATTTTTTCCTTTAAATTCCGTTGCAACATGAAACTTCTTCCTAACTCTGACATCATCATTTCAATTTGTTGCTCTTTCGTTAAACGCATCTTTTAAAGTTATCTGAATGGTAAAACAAACCGTATGTATGAGTATTTATGGCCCACCATATATATATATATATATATATATATATATATATATATATATATATATATATATATATATATATATATATATCCTCTCCCAAGAAGGGTCTTCACCCCCTCAGTGGGATCAGCATCTTCCCCCATCTTCCTTTGAAAGTTCCTCTGCAAGAGAGATCCAAAAGATCATCTCCTATTTTGATCAAACTAAATGCAAATTTACAATATTCTTCATACATAAATAAGTCTTATTGCAAATTTGTATTTATTTTGAATAAAATCAGAGATGATCTTCATACATAAGTCAATAAAATATTAGGTTCAAAATATATCTAGGTTCAAAATAGATTGTGGTAACCTCTCAGAAACGGTTTAAAAAATTTTCACTTTTCGACGATGAACCATTCGAGAAGGCCTGAAAATTGGTAAACATGGACATTTTATAGGGCTGAATACAATTTTATTATTTTTTTCAAATATTACACTTTTTTCATATTAAACTGAAATGATCAATTAAGTTAATATATTTTTTGTATAAAGGACATCTAGATATATCAAATGTCAGATATCACAATATGATGATGAAAAATTTTTGAGATTTTGGCCTATCAGTTTGCAGAAATTTTGGAAGATTTTACAATATGACTTAGGTTCGATATCAGATTGAAGGTTGGGGAGAGATTCCTTCAATATTTCAATACTTTAACTTAAAAGTGCTTGTCCTTGTCTTTCTAAAGAGATACTGTTCTTTCCATCAATATCCTGGGGAACTACCCAGAATGATAGTGTTGTTTGGCAAAGCTAGAAGAACAGTAGGTTTATATGCTAATTAATTAAACATTCACTCACAGAAAAGGTGCGTTTAGAGTATGATAAGTAAAAATTCATATATATACTTACTCTTGTTAATCTGTCTCTATTGGTTTGTTGGAAATTATTTTGAAGAGAAGAAAAGTCATTAAGCTCGACGTCCTTGTAATCAATTTTCCAAAGTAAACTGTCCAGTTCTTGTTCGTACTTCCAGTTTCTGCATATATATATATATATATATATATATATTATATATATATATAAT
>SEYY01024338.1:110000-115000 GCA_009176605.1 Armadillidium nasatum | reverse complement strand
ACCGAGAACTAGGAGCCGGAGTAGTGGAGCTACAAGTATTTTGATAGAGAGGAAATTTTATTCTTAATATCTATCAAATTTGCTTATAAACAATAGTATATATTTATTAAATATTTCATTTTATAACCAATAAAATAATAATTTTATTAATGAAAGTTTTATTTTCTTTTCCTTTTATTTAGTATTAAGATTTGAATTTCTATTTTACTTTTAGTCTTTCAAGTTACTTATTATATATATATATATATATATATATATATATATATATATATATATATATATATTATATATATATATATATATATATATATTATATATATATATATATATATATATATATATATATTATTCTATATTAACTTTTGTTTCGGTTTTTACTCCCAAACTTTCATATTTGTCAACGGGAATAGGATGTGGATTCAAAATGTTGTCCTGTCACCAAAATTCAACTTTTTAAGGATTCATTAGGATTATTATTAAACTCATTCATTATTAATAAACCTTCATCAAAGTCATTCATTATTCAGTATACTCCAAAGTGAATAATTCGAATCCCTATAAGCATTGGTAAATAAAAATAAATAAATAACTAAATTAGAAACAAAGATGAAGGAACAAAATAAAACTGTCAAATAAATAATCTTTGTAAATTATATTAAATTTGAGTTTATTGTTTTAAATTTCGAAACGATAAATTTGAAGAAGAAAATATTTTTGTTTCGCTCAATACTTTTTCTCCTTTGAAATTTGATCCTTCTATTTCTTCTTCCAAGAATTCTAATTCCACTAAAGTGTTTATTTAAGGGGTCTCTCTCTCTCTCTCTCTCTCTCTCTTCTCACACACACACACACAACATATATACATATATATATATATATATATATATATATATATATATATATATATATATATATTATATATATATATATATATATATATATATATTATATATATATATATAATATATATATAATATATATATATTATATATATATATATATATATATATATATATATATATATATATATATATATATAATATATATATATATATATATATATATATATATATAATATATATATATATATATATATATATATATATATATATATATATATATATATATATATATATATATATATATATATATATATATATATATATATATATATATATTAAACTCCCTTCCCTCACTCTTTCTCTCTCTCACACACACCACTCATTCCTCACTCTTTCTCTCTCTCACTCTCTCACACACACACGCAAATTCACTTCCTCACCTCTCTCTCTCTCTCTCACTCTCTCTCTCTCTCTCTCTCTCTCTCTCTCTCTCTCTCTTTTTTTTTTTCTCTTTCTCTCTTTTCTTCTTTCTTTTTTTTAATTTTTCTTTTAATAAAAAATATATAATATATATATATTATATATATATATATAATATTATATATATATATATATATATATATATATATATATATATATTATATATATATATATATATATATATATAATATATATATATACTTCACTGATACAAAAACGTAAAATTGTATATGGTAGTTCAAGTATTCCAACTTCTAAAACCATAGAACCATACATTAAGCATCTTTGTTGAGCCATTGTATCAGATGTCTAGATGCTCAGAAATGTCATGATACGCAATCTGAAAACATATAAGATCAAATTTAATTGAGAATGGATAGAATTCTCGGTAAAAAAAATTTTTTTAAAAATGTTAAAAGAACATAGTTTAATTCAGGGTAGTGTCATCATTTATCGGAAAGCAGGACATCCGTTTTGATTCCTATTCCATCTGAATTTAAGGAATCATGAAGAGTAAATATAATGGATAATTGAAGATTATAGACGGGCATAAATGAAAGACTGGACAGAAATCCGATGAACTCCATAACTGATAGATTTAATTAAAGAACTAAATATGGCTGTTTACAACAGCAGCTCTAGAAGAAAAATAAAATCAGTGAGTAGATTACAAAGAAAAAAAAAGAGACATATACTGTAAAATAGGTGTTTGGAAATCAAAGGAAATTATATATCCAAAGTTTTTGATATTTCCAATACCACAGTATAAGATTCACCGATAGGCAGAAGTTTAGATTACTAAGTGCTACGAAGAAGTGAGAGAAGATTATTAGAGCGCTCCTTTCAGTAACCATGTTAACCATACTGTCCATCAGAAATAAGAATAGATGACCTAGGAATTTTTTCGTAATTTCCTGTTTGGACTAGATGTAAAATACTTTCAGAAATCAAAGCTTGAAGAGTTAGGACGTTAACTAGAGGAATGAGATAAGGTTCCCCTCTTTTTATATAGGTTAAAAAGACCCACTTTAGCAGAAGAATTCCTCAAAGTTGGTAAGCAGAGACGAAATAGTTATATATTAGTGGCAGGACCTCCATTCTTGTGGAAGAATTTAATAATAGTTTAAATAACTAAGACAAATCTAAGCATGATTTATTGCTGTCTAGTTTTGGGTGATTCAAACATCTACCCATTATCAAGGTTTAGAGTACAATAATAAATAAAATAACAAAATATATAAAATAAAATAAAAATAAGAAACATTACATAAAAGTTAATATCAATAATTAAATAAATGATAATGATTATGAAGAAATACAGAGTACAAAGAATAGTCAAAATACAAACTTCTTCAAAGTATATATATATATCAATTATGCATCTAAATCGAAATGAAAAATATTATAAATTACCCTAATATTTTATCATTTATTCTTTAAGAATATTTTAATAAAATATTTAAATGAAACATTAATATATATTTATATGTATATATATTATATATATATATATATATATATATATATATATATATATATATATATATATATATATATATATATATATATATATATATATATATATATATATATATATATATATATATATATATATATATATATATATATATATATATATATATATATATAATATATATATATATATATATATATATATTACAATTAATTTGCTCTTAAAGTAAAGTAATTTCAGCAATTATGATAAGAAAAAATGAAATTCAAGACAATCATGATAAATATATTTAATTAATTATATATTCACTTTAAAAAAATTAATTCAAAATTATATATAACTAAATTTTAATTTTATTTTTTTCAGGGAGTGACCTCGAAGAGGTCAGAGTTGTTCAAGGTCAAAACGCTACCCTACCATGTAGGGTCAGCACACCTATTAATGATTCGCCAGTGTTAACACTATGGTATATAAGCGAAAAAGATACTCCAGTATATAGGTAAGATATTCTGAGTATATATATATATATATATATATATATATATATATATATATATATATTATATATATATATATATATATATATATATATATATATATATAATATATATATATATATATATATATATATAAGAGGTATACATATCACTTTCGGCAGTGCCAGATTTAGCTACTTTTCGAAAAATCTGGCAACCTAAGCCAAAACGGGATTTTGATTTGCAATGCAAATCACTCCGCTCAAATTAACCTCACACTTTTTTGGGGGTTCAACCCATTAAAATTGGACCAAGTCATGGGAAGGGCACCCTGGAGGCCTCGTGAACCCCCCAAAAATGGTATCAGGAAGTTGCCTGGGTTTGCAAAATCGCTGCGTTCACCTCACTCTCTTTCCTGACCATTTTCTTTGCTGTTCAGACCTGCTGAAATTGACTCGAATCTTGGCGTCCAGGGGTCCGTGGGTCCGTGCGGGTCCGTGAACCGACAAAGAAAAGGTCTGGAAAGTTCCTGAGAATGCAGGATTGAACGCAAATGCAGGATTGAACGCAAATGCAGAAAAGACCGTTAGGGACAGGTTGCCAGATTTTTTCGAAAAGTAGCTAAATCTGGCATCTGCCGAAAGTGATATGTATACTACTATATATACTATATATATATATATATATATATATATATATATATATATATATATATATATATATATATTATATATTATATATATATATATATTATATTATATTATATATTATATATATATACAGGTGGGATTTCTAGGTGGAACCACTGCAACCTTGTGAAATTTAGCTCTTTAAAAATTTAACTTCTTCACATCTCCCTCTCAAAAATATTTCGTATCTTTCCTAACTCTTTCGATGGCTATTCCGTCTCACCCGTAAATAACATAAACATTAATTATTGTTCTAAACATAAACAATAAATAAACTGTGTTTAAAACCACATATCACAATGGTTACTAAGAAGCTGAGAATACTACTCAGGTTGCGAGAATTTTTTCCTTCTGAACAATTATTCTAAATATATAAGGGTCTTATTCGCCCTTGCATGGAGTACTTTTATCACATTTGGGATGGGGGTCTCCTGTTCCTCTTGCCTTTTGGATAAGGCTAAGAGAGGAATAAATTTTTCCCTGCTTTCAAACTCTCTTGACCCTCTATCTCTGCGACGTGACCTTGGCACACTATCTCTTTTCTATAAGTACTCCCAATGGCAAGTGCTCGAGGGAACTGGCCTCACGCATTCCACCACCATTGCCTCTCCCTCGTAGCACAAGCAACGATGCCCCGTAGTGTAAATATATTTAATTATTTTTATATGCGTGGGCGTGTGTGTGTGAGGGAGAGAGAGATAGAGATAGAGATAGAGAGAGAGAGAGAGAGAGAGAGAGAGAGAGAGAGAGAGAGAGAGAGAGAGAGAGAGAGAGTGAGAGTCCGCTAGGAATAAGAATTATGATGTACACGATATGAATTAAATCTTATTAGCTCTTGCCTTAATCCAGTTAATTTAAAACTTTTTCCGTGTTACTCCATACTCCCTTTAAATTTTAATTCGTCTCTCGAATTTCATCGACATTTATTTTCACTTTTATTTATTTTTTTTTTTAAATAACTTTCAAAAATTAACTTTTATGAATTCTTATCAACTCTTTTTAAATTCATTTTAAATCTTATCAGTTTTTATCATATCTT
>SEYY01024338.1:97500-100000 GCA_009176605.1 Armadillidium nasatum | reverse complement strand
TATCTTCCTTATATGTCTAGTTAAATCTATAAAAAAAAGAAAGAGATAGAAACCTTTTCAACTGTCCAACGATCGTCTTATTACTTAAATCCTTTCAAAAAATTTAGAATTTTTTTTATTGTGAATCAAAATATGAAAATATTTTCATCTTTAAAATTTATTTCTGATCACTTCTATGGGTACCGTAAGAATATAAACTAAAATTTTTTTTCCGAAATCTCTCTCTCTCTCTCTCTCTCTCTCTCTCTCTCTCTCTCTCTCTCTCTCTCTCTCTCTCTCTCTCGGACCTCTGTTCTTCTGTGTGTTCGGAGTAAATGTTTAAAAAGAATCTGCTTCAAAGATTTTTATCTAAGCAACTTTCATCTTCCAGTATCTACAATTCTCCCTTTAGCCATTCTCTGACTTGCTTTTTCCCTGCAATATTCGCTTGTCTCTCTAGATATGTCATGACCACAAGTCTTCGGTTTATCATTATTTAATAAAATTATTTTCATTCTGTAATTCTGGAAATTTAAATTAAATCATACTCGAATATATATAATTATTGACATATATATATATATATATATATATATATATATATATGTATATATATATATATATATATATATATATATATATATATATATATATATATATATATATATATATATATATATATATATATATATATATATATATATATATATATATATATATATATATATATATATATATATATTATATATATTTATATTAATAATTCATAATATTAATAAATATTATATATATATATATATATATATATATATATATATATATATATATATATATATATATATATATATATATATATATATTATATATATATATATATATATATAAGTGATTCATGTTGGTATGTAATTAATCAGACACTTATATTAATTTCATTTTAAAATAGTGTTACTAATTACCTCAAAAAATCAAATTTAAAATCTTAATTGGAGGGACATTAACTTAGTAATAATAGGGTGATAAATGTTCTCCTTTTTGACAAATCAATTTGCATAACTACACGATTCCCAATGTCGAAAAATGATATTAATATGCAAGACGAAAAATAATATTTATGCTTTTAATATATCTATATATATATATATATCCATTATTCTATCATTTCTGATCCTATCTACCCTTCTCAAACCACATATCACTCTCAGTCCATTCATCTCAAATGCATTCAATCTTTTCCTCACCTGAGCATTCATCATCTATGTTTCACATCCTTACATTACAGATGGCAAACACATACACACAGACATTCGTACCTTAATTTCTTTTGACGTTTTCCCTTTCTTCTACGCTTCTCTTAATGCCCCCATCACTTTCATTCCTTTCACCACTCTATTCTTTATTTTTTTCTATCCCTCCTTTTCCATCCACCAACATTCCCAAATATTTGAATTCTATAACCTCCTCCAATCTCTCTCCCCAACATCTACACCTCCCCATTCCCCATTCTACCTCTCACAACCACCTCCCCACACACAATCTTCATTACTTTACATTTACTGGATTCATCCCCAATCCTTTGATGGCGTATTCCCCACAAATTCTCTCAAAAACATTCTTAACTTTTCCCCAGAAAGAGTCCGCCACAAACTCCGCATCATCCGCAAACAGTAGTACATTTATTTACCTCTCATTCACCTTCCCCACTCCTCAGCCTAATACCCTTCCTTTCCCTTTCCATTTCCCTAACTACATCATCCATCAACAGGTTAAACAACCATGGGGACATTACACATCCTTTTCTGAACCCCACTACTACGTTAAGTAAGCTCCCTCTTCACTTTCACTCTCGCTCTACAGTTTTCATAAAAGGCTTAGATCCCCTATCAATAAACTTCCTCTCATCTTTCATCCCTCTCTCAATACCTCGGACAGTTTTCTCCTACATACCCTATCAAACACTTTCTCCAGATCTATAAAGCACGCATACCCCACTTAACCTTCTTCACGCAATTTTTCACCAATCATCCTATATATATATATATATATATATATATATATATATATATATATATATATATATATATATATATATATTATATATATATATATATATATATATATATATATATATAAAAGATTAGCAATTATTTTTGCAATAGAAGTTTGTAGATGCTCATCTTATTAAAGAAAGAAAATGATTTTGGAGTTTGTAGCGACGAGTGTTTCTCTTCTTGGGTTTTGATTCAATTTTCATGCAATGTTCTTAGAATTTTACTCTGTCTCTATTTACAGAGCTTCAAGAACTTCCTAATTAGCTTCTTTTCAGTTTCGTATATATATATATATATATATATATATATATATATATATATATATATATATATATATATATATATATATATATATATATATATATATATATATATATATATATATATATATATATATATATTACCTCTGTGGGCAAAGGTCAGAAGCCTACTAATTTCCACCAGAGTTGGAGAAATATCTGAAATCTGGTAGT
>SEYY01024338.1:85000-92500 GCA_009176605.1 Armadillidium nasatum | reverse complement strand
TATCATGCAATCGATAAAAACTTTCAAAGGAAAAACTTTGTATTGAATGCAGAACCTCTTTCTGAGCGCCATACAGGCGACTATCTTGAAACTGTATTTGAAAAGATGCTGACAAAATGGAAGATTTCATTAAATGAAGTGCACTGCGTAGTCAGGGATTCGGGCACAAATATAAAAAAAGCACTTTCTCTGGCAAGAGTGAAAAATGTAGATTGCTTTGCACACCAAACTCAGATAGTAGTTAAAATTCCATTATGAGTCAAAAATGTGTATCCGATTTAATAACCAAATGTAGGTTAATTGCTACGCATTTCAATCACTCCGTTGTAGCCCAAAATGAGCTGAAGAAAATACAAACAAGATAAATGTTCGTCCACTTTCTGTCATGCAAGATATTCAAACACGCTGGAATAGTAGTTTTCATATGCTTGAGAGGATGAGCGAAATTAATGAGGCCATTTGCCTTTATGCTTCAAGCAGCACAAAAATAAAGCCTCTAACAGCTGACGAAAATGACATTTTAAATAATTGTATTAATATCAAGCCTTTTGAAGAATTAACAAAGACTATAAATTCAGCTGAATCATGTTTGTCAGATGTGATACCACTTGTTTCAACATTGAAAGTTGTGTTAACAAATGTTATTAAGTCTAAGGGAGTTTCAAGGATGACTGAAACATTAATGAAGGAGATGAACGACAGATTTTGAAAACCTGGAAAATGATGATGCTTATACAATTGCAACCTTTTTAGATCCTAGGTACAAAACAAAAATTTTTAAAACCACTTGTTTCTCAGAATGTTAAAATCAAATTAGGATGCTTATGCGATGAGATGATAGAAACAGCTAAAATAACGCCTTTCAAGAAAAAGCAAAAGCTGTCAGATACAAAAGAAACAAAATCTGTTAGCTTAAGCATTGCTAAATCAATGAAAGATCTTCTAGCTTCCAAGCAGCGATGAAAGAATCACAGTCAGAAGTGTCAAAGGATACAATATCGATTATTGAAAATTATCTGAAACTCCCACGTTTGGAGGCAGATAAAGACCAACTGGTTTGGTGGAGAGATAATTGCAAAAGTTTCCCTTTTCTTGCTGAGCTGGCAAGAACTTATTTAGCATGTCCTTCAACTAGTGTTGCTAGTGAGCGTCTTTTCAGTGGAGCAGGCCTCATTTACGACGAAAAGCGACCAAACTTTCACCTGAAAGAGCCCAAAAGCTTTTATTTCTAAAAATAACTTACCAATTATTAACTTCAAATGGAATATGTGAAACTGTGAAGTTGTGAAGGTAATATATATATATATATATATATATATATATATATATATATATATATATATATATATATATATATATATATATAATATATATATATATATATATATATATATAACCTTTTTCCAAATGGTGGAAGGTTGGGGAAAGAGGTTGGTGGGTGTTCAAGAGTTGGGTCCCCGTCCCACACCCTGGTACATAGATTCTGGATATTATATTTAAAATTCCAAGAATCTATGGCAAAAAAACTCTTAAAAAATTAAACTATCCGCATCCGCATCCGATATCCGCAATTGAATATCCGCAATTGAATATCCGCAACCGCATCCGCGGATAGTAAAAATTACTATCCGGTCCTATATATATATATATTATATATATATATATATATATATATATATATATATATATATATATATATATATATATATATATATATATATATATATATATATATATATATATATATATAATTTTATTACTTCCTCCGATTCTAAAATTATAATTTAATTTTTACGTCTTTTTACTAAGAGAAGTTTTACAATGCTAAAAATCTTTATGAACAGCATTCAGTGAAGTTTCGAGCCTCGACTTTGTATTTTTTAGTATTTCTCCGTTTTTAGGAGGTGTAAAACATAATTCATATACATAAACTTTAAAATTAAATAAAATTTACTGGTGCTAAAATAATAAATGGTCTACATTTGTTCTGATGCTCTTCATTGTAAATGCATGGCACACGGACATATTTCTACTGAACCCATTTATCTTCGCCCTGTGGGTGGTGGGAGAACAATTAAAAATTACTAAATAGTTCACACACACACACACACACACACACACACACACATATTATATATATATATTATATATATATATATATATATATATATATATATATATATATATATATATATATATATATATATATATAAATATATATTATTAAATAATTTTTTCACACACACACACACACAACACACACACACACACACACACACACACACACACACACACACACAACACAAAAAAAAAAAAAAAACATTTTTTTAGCTTGTTTAAAAAAAAAAAAAAAAATTAAAAGTATTCCATACAAGCATCACATATTTTAAAGGTTAAAGTGGAAATAAGTTGAACATGTTATGCGTTTAATTGGAAGTAATGCTTAAATCACACGTGTTATTTTATACGTTAATAACACATAGGTAGCGATCGATATAACTGATGCTTTTACTATACAAATGCATATAACATAAAAATGCCTATTGGGGCGGAGCCTGACTATCCTCAGAGCCGTGAATGGTGGATGATTATTAAAATATTCCAATTTATAATAAGGTTGCTTTCTATTATACAGAAATTTTGAATATAAATTTAATTAAGAAAAGGAACATATATGACTGCAGTGTACAGTTATAGATAATCTATTGATAAATCTACCAAATTTATTTGTACGTAGCGTATTAATACCATTACAGTATATATAAAACTTTAAATTATAGACATTAAAGCTTTAAAAAAATTTTTTTGAGGAAACGTATGTCTCTACCCTTTGACTCGCGTCTAGACGTAAGTCAAAAAAATTTTCTTGAGTCACGCGACAAAAGAATCTTTTTTAAGACCGCAGAGCAAAGGCAGGAAGGTAATAAAGATAAAATATGGCTTTTGGATTGTATTTTTACTCAAACCATTTCTGAACATTCGCACAAACACACACACACACACACACACACACACGCATACTATTCTTAAATACACACATTCATGATTGCATCCCGTATATACACACACACATACTCTATCGCTAGTGTACAGTGAGTTTAATTTGGGAAAACCTCAGAAGAATATTATAGGGATTATTAATCTCTCTCTCTCTCTCTCTCTCTCTCTCTCTCTCTCTCTCTCTCTCTCTCTCTTCTCTCTCTCTCTCTCTCTTCTCTCTCTCTCTCTCTCTCTCTCTCTCTCTCTCTCTCTCTCTCTCTCTCTCTCTCTCTCTCTCTCTCTCTCTCTCTCTCTCTCTGGTTGCCGTTGAAAGACAAAAATCTTCATGAAAATAATAGTCTAATACACAAACTGCAATGCATCGTTAAATCTACTTCCCATTTATTAAAAGTTTTAAGAAAATGAAACTTTAAAATATAAAAGAAATTGTATGTAAAATATAGTAATATACAAACTCAGGTATATATATATATATATATATATATATATATATATATATATATATATATATATATATATATATATATATATATATATATATATATATATATATATATATATATATATATATATATATATATATATATATATATATATATATATATATATATATATATATATATATATATATATAATATATATATATATATATATATATATATATATATATATATAAACATGGTGGGTCATAAAGTAACCATAAAAAAAAAAAAAAAAAAAAAGTGGTTTATGAAAAAAAAAAAAAATTTTTCCACTTAATATATTCCACATGGCTGCGATTGTTCTCAAAACGGACCTGAACACATATTAGCACAGATGGAGTTATGCTCGAAAGGATGCTTTCAATATGTTCCTCATACCTTTTCTTCAAACACAAGGGACTTCACGTACCTTCAAAGGAAAAATTCGAGGTGGAGGTGAGACCTGACTATATAGGAGGCTATTCCACAGGACTACGCCGAATAATCCAACAATTCGGAAACTGCTGAACCACCAATTGACGCTCGTGAATATCGTACTGAGATGGAGCCCCATCTTATTGGAAATATAACTGAGTTGTCTCCTTTTTCGTCAAGAAGGGATGGATAAAATTGTTTTTAACAACAGGTGAAGATACTTGCCTGTATTAATATTACCTGTGATTGTAAACAGCTCAATAATTCTGCCACCCAATATCCCAGCCTTCACCTACAATTTACCAGAACCTTGCATCTCTGTCGGACTTGTCATCTAGTCCAATATTGTACAATTTGCCGATTAATCTCTCCATTGACGTAAAAATTTTCTTCGTCGGTAAACAAGATAATAGATAAAATATTTGAATCCTCCTTCAATTTTCTGATTGCTCATTCACGGAATTCCACCTGTCCATCCAGGTCATCTTCACACATATGCTGTTCTATCTGCAAATTTGAATAGTTATCATCTGTTGGCTTTAAAAATGCACTTGATACCCGTTCTATATTTTAATACGTTGTGTAAATACTAGAAACTGTATTTATTTAATTATCATTTTTAAATTAATGAGAAATACAAATGCTAAATTATATTAAACCACTGCAAATAATTGTTCCAACAAAAATGTTACAAAAATGTCACAACGAACTTTTCCAATTATTTTTTTTACTGGAAAATGATGAAGCTGCTTTTTTTAATAAGTAAAAGGTCTTTTTTTTTTTGCGTTAAAAATTTCGTTGTGACATGTAACATTTTTGTCATTTGTTCCAGCGGTTAGTTGTCACATTTTTTGCAGTGTACAAAAAAGCTTATTTTCCTTTTAACATTCAGCCGAATGACACACGCATCAGGATTACAGAGTTGGAGAGCATCACGAGAGCTCTCAGAAGACTGGTGTGCTTGACTTAAAACTGGTGACTGCTCGTAGGGTAGGATTTTGTTGGCCTGGATAGACGAAATATGCTCCTCATTGACGAGTCACTCTAAAACAAAACAAAAATAATTTCTTAGTTGAAAACGAAATTTCAAACACTGTACAATGAGTTGCAAAGATGTACAGTTTCACTATCGAACCACAGTATGTCTCAGTACGTTCCTTCAACCTTTGAAATCTATTTATCTATATTTCGGCACACAATCTTCTGCATTTAATCATTTTCCACTAATAGAAGGCGATGTTACTGTTACTGTTATTGTTACTAAAATTTTTCTGAGGGTATATATATATATATATATATATATATATATATATATATATATATATATATATATATATATATATATATATATATATATATATATATATATATATATATATATATATATATATATATATATATATATATATATAATAGGAAAAAATTTAGAAATAAAATAAAATACTAAATATTTCCTTTTTACTAGTATTATTACTGCTGTTGCTTCTATATATATATATATATATATATATATATATATATATATATATATATATATATATATATATATATATATATATATATATATATATATATATATATATATATATATATATATATATATATATATATATATATATATATATATAATATATATATATATATATATATATATATATATATATATATATATATATATATATATATATATATATATATATATATATAATATATATTATTATTATTATCAAACTACGAAAACTATCAAGGTCACAAGGGGTCAAGGTTAATGTCAAAAAATACATATTCTCCACACTTTCTCAGGGGTATTTAAAATGGCCGGAGAGAAGAAATGCGTGACACAAGTGCTTTGTGACACTATTTATTTTTGGACTTTTGCGTACAGAAATAGATCACCAATATTTGTTTTTCCTTTTTGTTTCCCTTTAGAATTGCTTTTCAATTATAACTGAATTTGTTTTTTTATTTTTTATTTTTTAAAAGAGAGATAGAAATTTATTTCTCTTGAGGAGAAGTCGAATGGATTTTATCTTTGGTACGTTTCCAAATTAAATAGAAAAATAAATTACTTCTTTCCAAAAAGACTTTTTTTTACTGAAAAATTTCTCCAGAGGGTAAAAAGAATTTAATTCAATGTGAGCAACTCGTCTGCATTTAGAGATTTTATTCACTGTTTAAAAAGACGTATATATATATTATATATATATATATATATATATATATATATATATATATATATATATATATATATATATATATATATATATATATATATATATATATATATATATATATTATCATCATCATTATTTCAGGAAAATATTGATAATGGCCGTAAGGGCTGAAACGTTGAAAATGTAATGTTTTTCCTCAGTAAATTAATTATACTTCATAAGGTCTATTGCATTACCAAGATGAGTAGCTAAATAATTAAATCAAACTTTCATTTATAGAATGCTGTACTCGTTTTTTGCAACATTACTATTTTTTTTTATTATTATTATTATTATATATATATATATATATATATATATATATATATATATATATATATATATATATATATATATATATATATATATATATATATATATATATATATATATATATATAACATGATCCAAGAAAGATCATGAGAAAAACAAGAACCAAAAAATATTAAGGACAAATGAATATTTGAGTTGTATTTAAAACGAAAAAGTCTTACTTATGTGGAAGATTCTACTGCTTAGAAAGCTGGAGAAACTGAATTTTTGAGGCATTGAAAATGACCATACTTTCTCTGCACTACACTACCAATTAGAAATTCGAAAAAGATTAAAGGTTAGTTCCACGAAGACCATCCTTCTAGATTAAGTAAGTTTATTTTGGGTAAGTTGTCTTTAAAGATGAATAAAATAATGAAGGGTGGTGTCATCGGCATACGAATAGATAAAAGATCAAAGGTTAGTTCCCCGAAGACCATCCTTCTAGAGTAAATTAATTACTTTTGGATAAGTTATCTTAGAAAATAATTAAAATAATGAAGGGTGGTGTCATCGGCATACGAGTATATAAATGATGAAGTAACAGAGAGGTCACTAATGAAAAGTGTAAAAAGATATGGAGTAGGACAGCTCCATGAGAAACAGCAATATTAATGGAGATTTTTCTGTTGTTGTTGTTTTTTGTTGTTTTTTGTTGTTTTTTGTTGTACTTGATTTTGTTTTTCATGCTCTCCATCTTGTTCTGCTTTTCTTTCTCTTTTTCCTATTATTATTATAATTATTATTATTATTATTATTATTATTATTATTATTATTATTATTATTATTATTATTATTATTATTATTATATTATTATTATATTATCTATTTAGAAATTTGGAAACAAATGCAATTTTATTAAATCAAAATGATATTGAGTTCCTATATTATTATTATTATTATTATTATTATTATTATTATTATTATTATTATTATTATTATTATTATTATTATTTTATTATTATTATTATTATTATTTATTATTTATTATTATTATTATTATTATTATTATTATTATTATTATTATTATTATTATTATTATTATTATTATTATTAATAATAATAATAAAAAGATACTG
>SEYY01024338.1:72500-75000 GCA_009176605.1 Armadillidium nasatum | reverse complement strand
CCGGAGAAGTTAACAGTTCGATATCATAGTTTAAAAACTATCGATTATATTTAATTGTTGGCTGGAAACCATGAATATCAATAAAGTATTTTTCTTTTCTCATCCGATATTTACTAAAATTATAAACGAATTATAAAAGTTCTAACGATTAATTCCTTAAAAGTATTGAAATCCTTTCAATAGATATTTCAATATAAGTTATCGATAGTATCCTTCATTCCCATAACATTCCCTTACTTATCTAATATAGTTGTACTGGAAAGGAAAATATTTGAACATAGTTGAAACTTTCTTCCTGTCAATCACGATTTAATTTTTTCCTTTTAATAGTTTTATTCCAATTAAGTCTGAACCGTAAAGAATGAGATACTGTTTAAAAAACAAATGAGAACTTTTCAAATAGTTTATTTTTCGTTTTTTTTTTTTTGTTTTTTTTTTTAATGTAATGATTTATTAGGTTTTAAGAAGGAAGTCTAGCCTATCTTAGCTAGAATTAGAGACACTTTTCTATTGCTAATTCATTTTAAACTTTTAAAGTATCGTATACTGTAACTAGGGACGCTATAGGATAGTGTAAGTTAAGGGAAAGTCTACTAATATTGATAGCCATGTTATATTTTCAGCAGTGCATGATTTGACGAGGGGAGACGCCCTTTACAGGGTTCTAGGGAAGAGAGTTCCCTAACTCTAATAGCAATGGAAATTTAAATATATGTTACTCCATCTTTTTCTTTCCCCTTCCCTTTCCCTTCTCTCTCTCTCTCTCTCTCTCTCTCTCTCTCTCTCTCTCTCTCTCTCTCTCTCTCTCTCTCTCTCTCTCTCTTCTCTCTCTCTCTCTCTCTCTCTCTCTCTCTCTCTCCCCTTCGTTCGTTCTTTCTTTAATAAGGGTCTTTGACAACAAAGATTTGGCTGGAAGATTCCATTCCATCCCATCTTCATCGCATATGTCTTTAATCTCTTGTTGTCTGGAGAGCTTCCTGGAACTAATCTTTAATAAAAAAAAGGAAAATGAAGGAAAAAAAATCAGTTTTCACGTTTTCTCCATCAAAGAAAACAAAGTTTAAAATATGTTTTTATTTGCTTCCAGAAAAAAAATAAAAAATAAAAAAATAAAAAAAGTAAAAATAAAAAAAAATAAAAAAATTAAAAAAAAAAATTTTTATTCCTATTTTCCGTTTTTCCTGTTATTTCATTTTTTTATTTTTTTATATTTTTATATATTTTATTTCTTATTTAATTCCTTTTCTTTAATTTTTTTTTGGGGGGAGGAATAAAATTTATATATTTCAGTGAAAATTTCTCTTACTTTTCATAACAATTAATTTCAATTATTCGAGTTGCAAAACTAAAATTAATTTTCACATTTTATTCAATTTTTCATTTGAAATTAATTAAACTAATTAATCTTTACAAGAAAAAAAAAAAACATTAATTTCAAAAGAAAGAAACACCAACAAAAGTATATAAAAAATTAAAATAATAACAAAAACATTGAAAAGATTTAAAGTTTTGCAAAAAAAAAAAAAAAAAAAAAAAAAAAACCCTCTCCTTTAATGCTTTGAAACGAAATTGTGCACAATAAATTAAAAGAAAAGAATTACTTAAAATAATATTGATATAAATTAAAAAAAAAGATAAGAACAATATTAATATAAAATATATTTACACTAAAAGAAGCTAACCCACACACACACACACACACACACACACACACACACACACATATATATATATATATATATATATATATATATATATATATATATATATATATATATATATATATATATATATATATATATATATATATATATATATTTCCTTTTGTACTGTCGTGGTACAGAGGTAACACACTGTTTTGCCAGCTTGGAGGTTAAGTTCGAATCCCTATTTAGCAGACTTGAAATTATAAAATTTCACTCCATGGTCTATATGATGTATATATATGTTTATATATATATATATATATATATATATATATATATATATATATATATATATATATATATATATATATATATATATATATATATATATATATATATATATATATATATATATATATATATATATATATATATATATATATATATATATATATATATATATATATATATATATATATATATATATATATATATATATATATATATATATATATATATATATATATATATATATATATATATATATATATATATATATATAGTGTGTGTGTGGGCAATCTATTGATTAAACTGAGCTTTTTATATTTTAAAATATTTAAATAGTTTTGAATTAGTCTCAAATTAATATTTAATGCTTCAATAATAATGAAAGGTTATTGGACGGTGAACTTTGAAACATAAACATTAAAATAAGCTTGAACGAATAATAATATATATATATATATATATATATATATATATATATATATATATATATATATATATATATATATATATATATATATATATATATATATATATATATATATATATATATATATATATATATATAT
>SEYY01024338.1:62500-70000 GCA_009176605.1 Armadillidium nasatum | reverse complement strand
TTTCCGTGCACTTTGTTGAACACCACCTCTCTTCTTTTAGTCTTCATCTCTTGTTTAGGACCGAACCTCAGGTGCTTGAGCGTTTCGATTGCAAACTCTATTCTTTTTCCTCTTACTAGGGATATCCTCAATTTTCAGCCAAAGTCACATGCTGTTCATACTTGCGCAACAATCTCGTTTGTTCTCTGTCTCTATTTTGAAGTTTTCTGAAGTTTCCACTTCGTAGCCAAGGCTTTCTTGCCACTCCATGACAAAATTCATTTGTTCTATTTGCTTTTCTCCTAACTCTATTGAATATCTTAAATTCTTTGTCTATCTAAACTCTAAAATATAGCACATTCTCTCTTTTCCTCCTTTCTCTTTAAATCATCATATAGGTGATTTCAATATTCATCACTGTCAATTAAAAGGTTGGTTGGTTGGTTTTTCTCTGTTACTTAACTTCTGTTTATTTCCAGTCTGTTCTGCCGTTAGGATGTTCTCGTGAATTTGTGGTGTGTTTTTACAAAATACTTTTGTTCATTTGTAAATTTTTTAATATTTTAATTTTCGTGCATTAATTTATTATTTTTAATTTCATTTTAGCTGAAGATGAATTCCTTTGATTCGAAACGTTCAAATAAATATGTTCATCTTTTTTTGGCCTTAATTTTCATCATTAGAATAAGATTTTTATATAATAATATATATATCATATATATATATATATATTATATATATATATATATATATATATATATATATATATATATATATATATATATATATATATATATATATATATATATATATATATATATATATATATATATATATATATATATATATATATATATATATATATATATATATATATATATATATATATATATATATATATATATATATATATATATATATATATATATATATATATATATATATATATATATATATATATATATATATATATATATATATATATATATATATATATATATATATATATATATATATATATATATATATATATATATATATATATATATATATAGAATAAGGAAATTATCTATCAAATTCGTATTGATTGGCATGTAATCTTCAACTTCGTCAACCATAATTTTAGTTCAATATTCAAAGAACGGAG
Organism: Armadillidium nasatum; assembly: GCA_009176605.1. Lineage (NCBI taxonomy): Eukaryota > Metazoa > Arthropoda > Malacostraca > Isopoda > Armadillidiidae > Armadillidium > Armadillidium nasatum. The sequence continues at coordinate 68,874 of SEYY01024338.1, read as the reverse complement.
GAATATTTTCTTTTACCTTTTTTATGTGGTGGTGAAGGTGGGGGATAGGTAGCAAATTAGAAGTGGGGGAAAAAGGGGGGTAATATTTTTTTATTATTTTTTTTTTTTTTTTTTTATTTTTTTTATTTTATTTTTTTTTATTTTTTTTTTTTTTGTGAATTGTTTAAATTTGATGGGAAAAATATTTTTTTTTTATTATTTTAATCTTTTATTTCTCATTTAAATGTACGTACTAAATACACAGACACATACAGATAATCCTTGAATCATATATACAAATTATGTATACGTATACATGTATAATCTTCCTGATTCTAATTTCAAAATATTCTTTGAATGAAACGACGTGTATTGAGTCATTTCGGCCTTTAACCTAATTATGAAATTAAATTATCTTCTCTCTCTTGGATCCTAAGCAAGCCTTTGACCTTTTCCCACAACATAGATATATATATATATATATATATATATATATATATATATATATATATATATATATATATATATATATATATATATATATATATATATATATATATATTTATTAACTTGGAGAAGGGAGAGGGTTCATTTAGGGTACTTGGGGTGTGATTGTAAGTCTGAACACTCTTTTGTGAGACAGTTGTGGTTAATAACTTATTTCTTTCATCACATCAAGTACTCAAGCGGTATTACCAGTCTACTAAGAAAACAGACTAAGAGTACTTACAGTTAAATTCTGTGAGTATTCCCCACACTATTCTTCTCATCACATATGCACAGTATCTTATACAGAGACACAAATAAACACTTTTTCTTAATAGCCAAAAATAGTTTCGGAACACATTGTTCTGTTGATTCTAGGGAAAGGAGTCCTTCAAAGAAGGGACCACGGTTCAAACTCCGCACTCTCATCGTCTGGAAATTATCAGTATTAAGATGATGAAGTTGTCGCTACCAAGATAAAAGATGATCCTCTTTCTTCTTTTATTTCTACTCTATTCGTGGTCTTTATTCTTGTATCTATTTTGTTGAGCACCACCTCTCTTCTTCTAAACCTCTTCTCTCATTCTTAACCGAAGCTCAGGTGTTTGGACTTCCAGAACACCATGATAGCACCACTGTATGTATTACCTCTTTCTAAAGTTCTCTCCGTTCAAACTTTTGCCTGTTGCTTCACTGTATTTTTTTTCCTACCCCCTCCAACTCATTGTTGCCTAACATTACAACTTCGGCAAAAGTTGCTATTTCTACTTTCACTAATGCTAAGAAAGTGAATATATATAGTCCATACAATATACATCCACAGTTCTAAAAATTTATTCATCCGAGCTTGCACTCGTTCTTGGTGAATTGTTTCACCTCTGAAAATTAACTTTAGCTTTGCTAAGATAGCGTATATAAAATCCATACAATTTAACTTGCGTAATTCTCAATATTTCTTCCTACAAGCTTGTACACAGTTTTAATGAACAGTTTCATTTCAGACAATCAACTTCAACATTTCATTTCATTCCTGTTAGAAGCTTACGCTCATTCTACCTGTAACGAATAAAGCAAAACCCAATCAACCTTCTAGGTACAGTCTTATCATTTTAAACATTGTTTTTTTTCCAAAGTTTTCGATCTTATCCCAGAAAAAAAAATATCGAAACATTTTACATCTTCCAATCTTACCTCAAATTGTCAGTTTGTTTCACGCAAAGAGTGTTCTGCTAGTGATCTTTTAGTTTTCTCTGACTAGAGGTTATCCTCTTTTCGTCAATATATTGAATCTTTTGATATTGTCTTAGGTATATCGAAGCCTTACTAAACAGCCTGGAACAAACTTTGATTTCTGAACTTCTCACTCTTAATCCCTATCCTTCTCAATGTAATGTCCTCTCTGGTTTCTCCTTTCTGTAGTTTTATAGACACTGCTGTAGACAACCAGAGTTTATCTTTATATTCTTATAATAGTGGAGTTCCTAAGGATTCTTTTCTATTATCTTAACTTTTTGTATATCGTTCATTGTCTCAAAAACATACACAGTTCCTTCATCTTTATATTCGATAAAGTTTTCCACACAATAACATTTTCTTTGAAAACACCTAATCTACACCTTCATCAATTCTTTTCCAATATATATATATATATATATATATATATATATATATATATATATATATATATATATATATATATATATATATATATATATATATATATATATATATATATATATATATATATATATATATATATATATATATATATATATATATATATATATATATATATATATATATATATATATATATATATATATATATATATACATCTCAGTTTCACTTGGAAAATATATTTTTCCTCCACTTTTGAGTAATAAAAATTCTTTTTTAGCATTTTATAAAAAGGGGAACTATTCCTATTGAAGATTTGTAAGGGGAGACCACCCAATACGATTTTCCAGAGTTCCAAAACAATACATTCAAGCAATATTTTCACCATTATTTACGTATATATATATATATATATATATATATATATATATATATATATATATATATATATATATATATATATATATATATATATATATATATATATATATATATATATATATATATATATATATATATTCAGAAGATGTAACAGACGGTTTGAAACACACACACACACACACATACACACACACACACACACACACACACACACATACATATATATATATATATATATATATATATATATATATATATATATATATATATATATATATATATATATATATATATATATATATATATATATATATATATATACAGGGTGACCAAAAAAAACAATCCTTATATGCATGTAATTATATGATCTAGATTGGACTGTGTTTATTAACATTCGTTCACATATACACCAAAGATGAAACTTTATACGTTAAGTGACCTGCAGCTACCAATGTGTATGTATATTCCCAAAAAGTTACGTTCTATGTAATGTTTGAAATCGTATATATATATATATATATATATATATATATATATATATATATATATATATATATATATATAATATATATATATATATATATATATATATATATATATATATATATTATATATATATATATATATATATATATATATATATATATATATATATATATATATATATATATATATATATATATATATATATATATATATATATATATATATATATATATATATATATATATATATATATATATATATATATATATATATATATATATATATATATATATATATATATATATATATATATATATATATATATATAAACATTACTATCAATTAGGTAATCATCCATTAATCAATTAAAAGAAACACCAAAGCTCTCCTTTTAACTTCTCAAGAACCCCCCCCCCACAACCACCCCCACCCACAATCACCTCCCACCCCAATAAAAATTCCTGGAGGCTCATCTCCGTTAATCAATGAAATAATCGGCGGTGTACTTCCGTTAATGACCGGTCGTCTCATTGGCTTAATGGGAAAGAAAACTTAACCGATTTTTTTTTTTAAAAATTAGGGAGAAAAAAATCGGGGAAAATTGAATCAATTTAGAGCGCAAAGTATTATGGGATTAAAAAAATGTTAAAGTCTCTGGAACAACACGTAATATCAACTCTTCATTTCCTTAATGACTTAAAAAGGTTAATATATATATATATATATATATATATATATATATATATATATATATATATATATATATATATATATATATATATATATATATATATATATATATATATATATATATATATATATATATATATATATACCACTCGCTTACGCAGCCTTATTTAAGGGAGGGTTTTATCATCCCAACCATAGTGAACTAGAAGACATTTTAGATTTTTTTTTTTTCTTTTTCAGGTGAAGATATTTGTGTAATTTTAGGCATGGTGTTAACTTAGTTCCGTAGCATAACCCTAAACACAATTTTCTGTCTTACTACAGCTACATTGGATTGTATGGTCACACAAACAAACATCAATATATATATATATGGTCTAAATTTCAAAGCAGTGTTCCAGTTCTTCCTATTAAATAATTTCCAATTCCCACTTTGACTTGAAATTGGTGTGCAGTTCGAAAGCTTGAATATTTGAATTATATATCTATACTTCCAAGTTTCAATTTATAATTAATGATAATGTTTGAAATTCTCTTTAATTTTAATAAATAATTAAGTTGTGAATAAGGAAGCTTATTCTACTATCCAGTGTATTATTATTCTCTTTATAGCTTATGTTCCATTCCTTAGTTTAATCGAGTTTTCAAGTTTTCATCCTACATTGATAAATCACACACACAGTTTCAATTAATTCGTTTAGACCTTTTGCTAGTTCAATTTCTTTTTCCTTTTATAGTAAAAGTTCTACAGATCAACGTTGTAAGGTTCATTGTGCAGTTCTGGTTTACTTCACATAAGTGTCGTTTTACTAGTTCAGCTTCTTTTCCTTTTATAGTAAAAGTTCTACAGCTCAACGTTGTAAGGTTCATTGTGCAGTACTGGTTTGCTTCACATCTGTGTCCTTTTGCTAGTTAAACTTCTTTTCCTTTTATAGTAAAAGTTCTACAGCTCAACGTTGCAAGGTTCATTGTGCAGTACTGGTTTGTTTCACATCAGTGTTCGCTTCGTCCCTTTGCCTCTAGTTACAACGCACACTGCAGTAAAAGGGAGTCCGTTCATCTCCAGGGAATAAGAACTGTTGAAGTTTACTTGGAGGCATTTAAGAGGGCTGAACAATTCCTTGTAACGCTAAATTAGTGGGAGTTAGTGAAACATGTTAATAAATCACTACATACTTATTAAGTTGAGTTCATCAAATCTGACACCTTGAAAACTCACCTATTAGTATTTTTTCTACCCTTAAGATATATATATATATATATATATATATATATATATATATATATATATATATATATATATATATATATATATATATATATATATATATACTCCCATATTAACATAAAAATAATTACAATGACGATAAAGCAATTAACACGGAAACCAAATGTCATTTCGCGTAAGTCAACTTTACATCGGAGAGTGACAGAATAATAGACTAGAGACAATAAAATTAACTGAGCGAATCTCATTTAATTTGTGTTATCATTTCAAATTTGGGTCATTAAGAAGAAACACGCTGACAAAATCTAATAACAATAAAGGTTATAACGAGCAGGAAGGAAAGTCCCTAATTTGTATGCTGTTAATCGTATTTCTGGACAGAGAAATTTATCTTATTGGATTGTATGGTCACACAAACAAGCATCATATATATATATATATATATATATATATATATATATATATATATATATATATATATATATATATATATATATATATATATATATATATATATATATATATATATAAATATATATATATATATATATATATATATATATATATATATATATATATATATATATATATATATATATATATATATATATATATATATATATATATATATATATATATATATATATATATATATATATATATATATATATATATATATATATATATATATATATATATATATATATATATATATATATATATATATATATATATATATATATATATATATATATATATATATATATATATATATATATATATATATATATATATATATATATATATATATATATATATATATATAATATATATAATATATATATATATATATATATATATATATATATATATATATATATATATATATATAAGAGAATGGCTTTCAGGTAGTTCTCAAAATACAGCTAGTGAACTTGCTTTCCATTTCTCTATCCAAAGTGATTCTTGATCGCTTTGAAAAATGAACACAACATTTGAGACATTTTGCAGGCTATTTAATCATTCTCCTTACCCTGCTAAACACTTTCCGCCTCTCGGTTCCTCTAATTAACTTGTTAATATAAATACTTTATTTCTTCAGGTCTTCTTAAAAAAAACTCTACGATTGCAAGAAAACGTTTTGGCATTTAAATGCCTCAAGCCTGTCGGACTTACTGTCGTTCTTCTTTGATTTCAGTGGAAATGATTATTGTTTCGTCGGGAGGGGCCTTTCGGAATGTGTAAACCGTATAACAAAGACGATTCCCTGGTATATAGGGGTACATTGCATATGGTTTCCTTTCAATTAAAATTAACAATCCTTCATTTAACTTTTCTTGTTCTCGTGCTATTGCAGCTACGATGCTGTATTCGAGAATTTAAGTTGTATTCAGACTCTAGAAAGTCATGCAACTTATATTTCATCCCAGAATCGTGCAAAATCTATTACTCGTGGTATTAAAAACTTTCTTTTCTACAAAAATGGCAAAAATATTTCTGCAATCTC
>SEYY01024338.1:2500-7500 GCA_009176605.1 Armadillidium nasatum | reverse complement strand
TAGTTAGAGGGTTGAGAGGGGTCCCCCTTCTTCGGCACAGGCTGAATGAGCGCACGTTTCCAGCAAGAAGGGAAGGTTGAAGTAGAAAGACAAAGACGAAATAGTTTACCAAGGCAGGGTGCAAGCTCGGAAGCACAAGTTTTGAGAACCACAGGAGGAATACCATCAGGACCGTACGCCTTCTTAGTATTAAGCTCAGAGAGAGCAGAAATGACATCTTTAGAAGAAATTACTAATTTTAGGCATAAATGAGTTAGAGGGGGTTGAAGGAGGAGGAATAGCTCCGGAATCGTCTAAGGTTGAATTAGAGGCAAAAGTTTGAGCGAAGAGTTCAGCTTTAGAAGAAGGTAAAACAGCAGTTGTGCCGTCAGAAGATATTAAAGGAGGGAAAGAGGAAGAAGCAAAGTTAGAGTTGACATTTTTTGCAAAATGCCAGAAAGCGTGAAGAAGAGGAACCAGAAAGATTATTGCATTTTTTACGGAGAAAGAGTTTTTAGTGTTCGAAGGATAGATTTTGCACGATTCCGGGATGAAATATAAGTTGCATGAGTTTCTGGAGTTTGAAGACGACGGTAATCCCTGAAGGCAGCATCCCTGCGGCGGATAGCACGAGAACAAGCAGAGTTAAACCAAGGTTTGTTAGGTTTAGTAGAAGGGAAAGAATATGGAATGTACGCCTCCATGCCAGAGAGAATCACCTCGGTTATGCGCTCTGCACACTCCGAGGGACCCCTCCCACGGAAAGCAATAATCATTCCATGGGAAATCAGAAAAGTACGACCGCAAGTCAGACCAGTTAGTGGCACCGAAATGCCAGAAACGTCTCCTTTCCGTAGAAGGGGGCCGTTCTTGCGGAAGACTTGAAGAGACAGGACAAGATACAGAGATAAGAAGGTGATCGGATGAACCCAGAGGAGGAAAGAGTTTAACAGTATAAGGAGAAGGATTAGAAGTTAGGAAAAGGTCTAGAATGTTGGGTTCATCTCCAAGACGGTCAGGGATACGGGTAGGGAGTTGCACCAACTGCTCAAGGTTGTTCTGGATAGCGAAAATTGGAAGGCACGATTCACCAGCTGGATCATGAGAACTAGATGAAAGCCATTGGCGGTGGTGAACATTGAAATCACCTAATATGATGATTTCAGAGAAAGGAGAAGAAGAGAATGTGCTCTATTTTGGAGTTTAAATAGTCGAAGAATTTTAGATAGTCAGTAGAATTAGGAGATAAATAGACAGAACAAATAAATTTAGTAGAATTGCAAGAGAGCTTAAGCCATAAAGGTAGAAAATTCAGAAGACTCCAAATTAGAGACACGAGAACAGACAACATCGTTGCGCACATATGCGCAACATCCGCCTTTGGCTGAAAATTGAGGATAGAGACAGTAGGAGGAAACAGAATAGGGTTTGCTGTCAGAACACTCAAACACCTGAGTTTCGGTTAAGAAAAGATGAGGTCTAGAAGAAGAGAGTTGGTGTTCGACAAAGTGGAAATTAGAAAAAAGACCGCGAATGTTGCAGAAATTAATGAAAAAATAGACCGTGCACCAGGAACAAGCCGGCATAGAGTCTTGGTGGCACCAACCCCATCACCGGAGGCCACCAACTCCCAAGTGGTGATGGGGGAAGGGTGGATGAGGGCTATTTTTGGAATCCGCCCCTTGGCTTCTCCGAGGCACCGAATTTGACGCCATTTTTGATTTTTTTTAATTTTTTTAAAGTAATGTTTAGAAAGTTTTATGTATAGGAGAGCCACTCCGTGTAGAAGAAGGTGAGCGCGAAAGGGAGCGAACCATTGGGCACCGGGATGAGATAGGAGTACCTTTAACATCCCGTATACCCAACAGGGGTAATCTCATCGCTTCGGAGCGCTACTTCCTCCCGTATATATATATGTATATATATATATATATATATATATATTATATATTATATATATATATATATATATATATATATAATATATATATATATATATATATATATATATTATATATATAATATATATATATATATTATATATATATATATATATATATATATATATATATATATATATATATATATATATAATATATATATATATATATATATATATATATAATATATATATATATATATATATATATATATATATATATATATATATATATATATATATATATATATATATATATATTATTTAATATCCACTATTATCCGTGTAATTAATATGTATAATACATATAACTGCTCGGGGAATCGAACCTGGGTACCATAGCTTCCATCTTTTGGGCCCAGGTTCGATTCCCCGAGCAGTTAATATTTATATATATTATATATATATATATATATATATATATATATATATATATATATATATATATATATATATATATATATATATATATATATATATATTTATATATATATATATCTGATTTCACAACTGCCATTTTACTTTCTACTAAAGCTAAACTCTTCACTCTAAATTTTTCATCTAACTCTACCTTAGACACCTTCCTTCTCATTTATGCATAGTAATAGGATTTCCTCTAAAGATTTTATTTCTGCTTCTTTTAAGCTTAACACTAAGAAGGTGTATGATCCTGATGGTATTGTTCTTCTAATTATCAAAACTTGTGCGTCCGAGCTTGCACCCTGCTTTAGCATACTATTTCATTTATTTCTCTCTACTTCGACTTTCTCTTCTTGCCGGAAACGGATGCTCATTCCGACAGTGTTGAAGAAGGGGATACCCATTTCAACCCTCTAACTATTGCCCTTTTTCTTTAATTAACCTCTGTTCTTTCTAAAGTTTTCGGATCAATCTTTTAAAGGAAGATTTGGAAACAACTCAATTAACATCTTCTAATCTTATCTCTGATAGCTAGTATGGCTTACATAAAGAACGTTCTATTAGAGATCTTCTTTCTCTTCTTTCTGACTCCTGGTCTTCCGATCTTTAGTGTTTCAGTGAATCTTTCGCTGTTCCTCTAAGTCTAACATATCGTAAAACTTCAATAGAGTCAGACACAAAGCTTTGATTTCTAAACTTCCCACTTTCGGAATCTATTCTTCTCTTTGTGACTTCTCTGATTTCCTTTCTGGTCGTTATATAACAGTTATTGCAGACGGTAACCGTTCTTCCTTTTAAACCAATTAATAGTGGTGTTTATCCGTGGATCTGTCCTTATCTCCAGCTCTTTGCTACTTTTCATTGATGATCTTCTTTCTGTTATTTCATCATCAATCCACTCCTATGACAACGAGTCTACCCTTCATTGCTTCTTTCAATCAAGGAAGCTCCTTCCTCAACAGCAGTTGATTGAATCGACCTGAAGGGCAGTAATTGAAAGCAACTAACCTTCTGATCTTTCAACGTATTTCAAATTGGGGCAGACAAAACATTTTGTTTTCAATGCCTCAAAAACTTAATTCATATATATATATATATATATATATATATATATATATATATATATATATATATATATATATATATATATACATATATATATTTTTAATATTTTAATGTGAATTCAATCTCCCATATATTTTGAATATTTTTAATCAAATATTCAGGGTATATTATTACCTCTATGGATTGTATCTCATTATTATTATTATTATTATTATTATTATTATTATTATTATTATTATTATTATTATTATTATTATTATTATTATTATTATTATTATTATTATCATTATTTATATTATTATTTATATAATTTTATTAATATTATAATTATTTTATTATTATTATTATTATTATTATTATTATTATTATTATTATTATTATTATTATTATTATTATTATTATTATTATTGCTATTATTTTACTATAATTATTATTATTTTCATTATTATCATTATTATTGTTTTTATTATTATTTTTATTATTATTATTATTATTATTATTATTATTATTATTATTATTATTATTATTATTATTATTATAATTATTATCATCATTTTTATTATTATTGTTATTTTTATATCACCATTTCAGCTGTCATCTATTCTGAATATCTTAAAATCTACTTATGTTCCTAAGCATTAAAGATTTTTAAAATGAACTTCCAGGTTTGTTAGTGATGGACTGCGAAGTACTTTATTTTACACCCCAACAACGGAAAGGGATTATGGGACCCTTCTTTGCTTTGCGGAGAACTCGGTTGGTCAGCAGAAAGAGCCCTGTTCTTTTACTGTAATCTCAGCAGGTAGTTAAATATATTTTTTAAATTTAATTATATTATATATATATATATATATATATATATATATATATATATATATATATATATATATATATATATATATATATATATATATATATATATATCTGTAAATATTTAATTACATTCTTATATTTAATATTTCACAGAAAATTTTCAAATTTGAAGACATAAAAATAATTACATTTAATTTCCTTTTTTTAACCATACAGTTGTCACATTAACATGTTTTCTATTTTATCTATTATGAAAGCAACCTCTCCAGTCACTATACATATGTGCCGAAGAGGGAAGACTTCTCCCAACTCTCTAACTACAGTCCCAATTCTTTAGCCTCCGTTCTTTCTAAAGTTTTCGAATCTATCCTTAAAAGGAAGATTTGGAAACATCTCAATTCTTCTAATCTTATCTCTGATCGCCTATATGGCTTTCGCAAGAAAAGCTTTACCGGTGATCTCCTTGAACTTCTCTAGACTCTTGGTCTTTCCCTCTTCGGCATTTCGGTGAATCTTTAGCCGTCGCGCTAGACATATCGAAAGCTTTCGATAGAGTCTGGTATAAAGCTTTGATTTCAAAATTTCACTCTTTCGGAATCTATCCTTCTCTCTGATTTTCTTAAAGGTCGTTTCATAGTAGCTATTGTAGACGGCCACCGTTCTTCCTTTATATGTAATAATAGAGATGTTTCTCAAGGATCTGTCCGATCTCCAACTCCTTTTCTGGTTTCCATTAATGCCCTTCTCTTTGCTACTTCATCTCCTATCCACTCTTATGCTCATG
>SEYY01024337.1:60000-62463 GCA_009176605.1 Armadillidium nasatum | reverse complement strand
CCGCAAAAATTCTACATTCAAAATTTAAATTTCTTGTCCGATAACTCGATATCGAAATAAAACTTTTTAAGCAACATTGCAACCCCTAATTGGGTGGGTACCCTTGCATAATATGGGTATTCTTAGTTCTTTACATTTTGAGTTATTACGGACTGGAAACTGTCTAAATGTTCTTTAACTTCACAAAAAAAAAAAAAAAAAAAAAAAAAAAAAAAAAAAAATAAGGGTCATTCCGAAAATTTTTATCTTCGAACACGTGGTAGATAACGTTAAGCGACAAGAGGAGTTAAAGATAAATCACAACCTTTCTTATCTTCCTAGTGAATTTCCGACATCGAAAAATACCGACATGGTATTGGAAATTGTACTCTAGTTTTTAGGAAATTAAAAAAAAAAAAAAAAAAAAAAAAAACATCGAAAGGGAGGAAGATTGGTTCCTGCATTATGGAGAAGGGGGGGTGATCAAAATTAAGCTTTAAAAGCAACTTGCTCTCAAAAACGTCTTATAAGAAGTAATTTTCTTTTTCGCTCAGGGCCAGAGTTCTAAAATCGTAATTTTTTAGACCAAGTTATTTAAGAAAGTCGCTCACCGGCGTCGTGACTTCGGGTCAAAACTCTTGAAAAAGTAATGTAAAGAGGCGAGTCCCTACCACGATTGTTAGAGATAAAGCGTAATTTTTTTTTTTAAAACGTTAATAATCTCCAAAACCGTGGCAGATTACGAGAAATGACAAGAGGTGAGAAAGGTATCCGATGATGGGTTTTATCCAATAAGGACTTTTCCCTTTCGAAAGTGACTTTCAATATATCGTAAAATGTACTTACAGTTTTCCTGATTTTGAAAGAAAACGCTCTTAAAATAGAAAAATTGATTTTTTCCTCATTTTCTGGGAAGTAGACTATCAAAAATATGTTCTACTGCCTTACCTCCCTGAAAATTTTAAATTAAAAAAAAAAAAATAATGTCAAAATACCTAACTCCTAAGGAAGTTGATCCTCATATGGCACTTAAACGCTTGAAAAAAAATATGTTCAAAAACATAAATTCGGATTTTGTTGAGTATGGGTCGAGCCTCTCGAGTTTTAACAGGTGAAAGCCTGTGAGATTTTCTTAGCAAAATTTATGCAAATTCTTAACTCATATAACTTCCTTATCAATGAAAAGATCGGCTTGGTTTTCCAAACCAGAAAATATTTGGGACTCCTGATTCCCAATCCGGAATCACGGGTCTTCTATGTATTACCGTTTTGGAGTTAAACGCCGACATACATATCAAAAAAGGGGGTTTGTTGTACTTTCGGAAAATCCGAAAGAAAAAAAAAAAGTCACTTCGGTGGTCCATATCTCCTCAACCACAGTAGATAGAGTAACGATCCACGGGGGTTTCCAAGTTCTAAAAGACACGTACAATTCAGTCATAAATATATTTGCTCTATCTATCAAAGTTTAGAATTTGTCAAAATCCTGGTATATAGAGTAATTCTGATCTCATCGGGGGTTTCCTAAGTTTAAAACACTATACAATTTCAGTTCATAAATATAGTTTGCTCTATCTGTCAGATAAGTTCAAATATGGAATATTGTCCATAAATGTATATCATTTATCCGTGGAATCATATAATATATTATATATATATATTTAATCGTCAGCATAATATATATGATCATGTACGAAAACTGTACTAATATTTAAGCCCGAAACTACCAAAAAGTAATATATATATAATAAATATAATATAGTAACGGTAACGCTACCCAATTTCATGTAACGATGCCCATCTATGTATATATATATATATATATATATATATATATACTTTTCTTGTATGACCTGACATGTCTTCCTCTCTCTTTCTGAGTTATGCAAAATGTCATTGTTATCCAGCATGCACGCGGCATGACTAATATATATGGATAACATAAATGTGCACATTTTGCTCAAATTTTATTTTATGAAAGAGTAGAAACCTGCTAAAAATTTCTGGAAGTAGGAAAAAATATAGATGATTTGATACTAATAAGGATACAATATCGATACTTTGATTTTTAGGAAAAAAAATTTCATCGATATTTTTTTTATACTATCATTAAAAAAATCAATATCGATATATATCGATACTAGGTTCGCATCCCTATCATGTTGATTTACATTTCACTTCACTGTGAGAGTTTTGGTAGTAGAGTACGTTAAGTTAAGTAACTTAGTGTGAAATATTTTTTTATATTTGATTTACTTAAACTATTTTCAAGTTCTAAAGACAGGTGTTAACTATAGTACAATTAAGGTAAATATATATATATATATATTATATATCATATATATATATATATATATATATATATTATATATATATATATATATATATATATATATATATATATATATATATATATATATATATAAAACCTTACCTTAAAGAATTAAATTTTGAAGAGCACAAATGTAATTAATTGAACCAAAA
>SEYY01024337.1:12500-55000 GCA_009176605.1 Armadillidium nasatum | reverse complement strand
ATATATATATATATATATATATATATATATATATATATATATATATATATATCGACTTAATTTTCACGAATCTATAGTTTTGTAAGAAAATGGAAGAGCATCAAAGTCGAACAAAATAAAAAAAATTTAAACGTTTTGAGAATGTCTCAGGAACTTCAATATTATTAAAAGAGAATAATAATTACGATTTTGTATGTGTTAAATATATAAAGCATAATTCAAGTCTCTAAAGTTACCTTTGTAATAACATAAACCAGTAATGGTATAGTTTAAACTATATTTTGGTAAATTCATTATAATTTTACATTAAAAAAAGAAAATAAATAAAAATAAAGTTAATGTAACATGTAAACAATAGTTCTTTCAAACTTAAATAAATTATAATTCTGTAAAGTTACATTATATAATAAATAATTTGGTACATTTTTAATTTTTCAGGTTAGGCTTGGATTGTTAAAGTTTCTCAATGGAGAAAGTGAATATGAATACCTGTATATCCGGAGGAACTTCTTTTTCCTTTGATAAATCAACTAGATTTGAGGTTTGATATAGCAAGCAATTGTCAGTAGGTAATTCCCCCTCCCCCCCAGAGAATTTGCTATAATAATAAATTATACAACTACCACCTTAAATTGTAATCTAAGGTAACATAATTAAAGTTTGGTGGTTTGTTTGATTATTTATTTATTTATTTTTTTTTATCATAAGCATTATTTTAGTTTTTTTCTTTTTATTTATCATTATTTTAGGTATTTTTTTTTATTTTTTTTATTTTTTTTGTATGACTACGTATGAATGCTTTGTGTATTGTTTTGTGTGTAGTGATGGTGTGGATAGGTGAGTTTAGGGAGATGGGGTTTGTAATTTTATGTTGTATCAAACTATTTTCTAAGTATGTGTTATGATTGTCCATTTTTTTTTTTTTTTTTTTATGTGGAAAAAAATTTCGTTTGGTAAATTTGTTTGGTTCGTGTGCAAGTTATTGAGATGATGTGGGAATATGGTTGCATATGTCTACTCCGGTTTTCCATGTCAAGCTTGGGATTAGGGAGGAAGATAAGAGAGTTAAATCAGAGCCAGATAGGGTCTGATTAACTTGAAAGGTTAAGCGTGTAGGAGTTTTGTAATCTAAATTGTTTAATTAGAGAATCCAGTTCTTCAAAGATATTTCTCGGGTAATCCTGGTACCAGACTGTATGGTCAGCATTGAAGTCACTCCATATGTCTAGATTACCGATTATGTTTACAGGAGCTAACTTTAGTTTGTAATTATAGGTGCAATATGTCGAAGTGGGATGGAATATATATATATATATATATATATATATATATATATATATATATATATATATATATATATATATATATATATATATATATATATATATATATATATATATATATATATATATATATATATATATACACGATTTTATGTGGGTTAATTTTAATTAGTATAATATACATTTATTCATTTTTATTGATAACGGGGTTGTCTAAAGGGTTTATTTCATTTGTATTATGAGGTTATGTCAGTTTTTATCAGCTTGAGAGATGTGCTTTTCGTGGGTTGTTGGTTTGAATAATGAGTAATCGGTGTTCTTCTTGGATTGAATTAATACTATGTTCATGTATTTGGCGAAAAGAGTTTCAGTGTTTTTTTTTATCTAGTCTATTGCTGTTTATTATTATTATTTTTTAAATATTTTAAGATGTTACGTGGTGGTTATGATTGATAGGTTACAAATAGAAGCTTGTGTGGTTCTGAAGGAGAAAGGTTTTAAAGGGTGAGCATTTATTATAGTGTATCCTTATATTACAATTTGAAAATCTGATAGTGATGGTTGATTGTTTGTGACTTGTTTGGTGTATATGGGGCAAATGTAGCTGATGAGATTGAAAAAGGATGTAATTCCTCAGCTTTTTGGAATAATAGAGAGGTTAGCACTGGATTTTTGTATAAAGAAAATGTAGAGTTTAACCTGCCCACTCTGGATTGCGGAACAGGGTACTTACTCCTTTCAGCAACGACCTGCTTACGCAGTTGGAGCTAAAGTTTGAATCTCTGCAGCTGTTTTGTTTATGAACCGATCGCGGCCCCGGCTAAAAATCAGGGAAAACCGGGGTTTGCTTGCCGGGGTTAAAATGGCAAATTATACTTAATAATGGTGGATTAAATGAAACAAAATATAAGAAAATTAAGTTTTTTTTTTCAATATTTTTTTCTTTTCTGTTTCTTTTGACCAATCCTTTTCTGCTAGTGAATCTTTGTGTTTTGATTTTAGATGCCCCCATTAAGATTATTCAAAATTTTTACTTAGGGCACCTGGAGGTCCTCTTTTAATTTCCTGGCTGCAGATGTTACATTTAGCTATTTCAAGCCTATCCTGAAACATTGTAAAGTACTCCCATACCTCTGAAGCTGGTCTTTTAGCCATAGTGACTGAAAGTTTAAACAAAATAATTTTGAAATAATGTAGCTAAATGATGCAAGTTTGATGCACAGCAATAAAATAGCAGTGATATGTATAAATACAGGTTATATTGAAAATTTCATATCTTATATTTTTTCAAACTTTAACTTAGGATCTTACCCAAGTACACCTGTTAAATCACTGTTGTGAATCAGAAAAAAATAAAAAAATTTTTTTTTTTTTTTTTTTTTTTTTTTTACGAAATTTTCTGTAATTTTCTGATTTTTTTTTCCCCGGAGAAAAAGCATATAATCATTAATTTAAGTAAATGTTGACTATTCTACTCCCTTATAATTAAATAAATCTCAATTAAAATTATATCTTTACAAATTTTAGACAACCCCAGCCAGAGCCCAGCCCCGGTCGGTCCCTATATCTTGCAAAAACTATCCTTCGAAACACTAAAAACTCTTTTCTCCGTAGATAAGGCAATAATCTTTCTGGTTCATCCTTTTCACGTTCTTTCTGGCATTTTTCTAAAATACATTATATCTGCTCTCTCTAACCTTAATACTACGAAAGCGTATGGTCCCATTGGTATTCCTATTGTGGTTCTCAAAACTTTTGCTTCCGAGCTTGCACCTTACCTTGGTAAACTATTTCGTCTTTGTCTTTCTACTTCAACCTTCCCTTCTTGCTGGAAACGTGCGATCATTCAGCCTGTGCCGAAGAACGGGGACCCCTCTCAACCCTCTAACTATCGTCCTATTTCTATAACCTCCGTTCTTTCTAAAGTTTTTGAATCTATCCTTAACAGGAAGATTTGAAAGCATCTCAATTCTTCTAATCTTATCTCTGATCGCCAGTATGGGTTTCGTAAGAAACTCCCTACTGGTGATCGTCATCCCTTCTCTCTGACTCTTGGTTCTTCGCTCTTCGGGGAATTCTTTGCTATCACGCTGTACATATCGAAAGCCTTCGATAGAATCTAGCACAAAGCTTTGAATTCTAAACTTGATTCTTTCGGCATCTATCCTTCTGTCTGTGATCTAATTTCCTTTCCGGCCTTTCCATAGCAGCAATTGTAGACGGCCACCTTTCATTAAATGACCTCCTCTAATACCTTATCTTCTATCCACTCCTATGCTGATGAATCCACCCTTCATTACTCCTTCCAGTTTGAAAGACATTCCTCCCAACAGCTTGTCTTGGAGCAACTAACCTCTGATCTTTCACATTTCTAATTGGAGCAGAGAAAACATGGTAGTTTTCAATGCCTCAAAAACTCAGTTCCTCCATCTCCACTCGACCCAATCTTCCACACAGCTATGATATCTTCTTCGAAAGCACATAACTCAAACCTTCATCTGTTCTTAATATTCTCGGCGAATCCTTTTCTGGTGATCTTTCTTGGAAAGATTACATTACTTCACTTTCTAAACAAGCTTCCAAGAGGTTGGGTGTTCTGAGGCTCCTTCAGAATTACTTTAATTATTCAGTTGCTTGTTCTTTTATAAGGGTGCTGTTTGCTCCAGTATGGAGTATGCTTCACACATCTAGGGTGGTTCCACTCATACAGCTCTCCTTGAGAAGGTGGAGTCTAGGGCTTTTCATCTCAACTCTACTGCTCTTACTAACTCTCCAATCTCTTTCTGCCCGTCGAGTTGTTGCGTCACTCTCTTTACTATTACTATTTTACAACGGACATTGCTATTCTGACCTCCACCTCCTTTGAGAAGAGCTCGTGCGACACACCTTTCTACACAGTCTCATCCTTTCTCTGTCCAACTCCGACCCAATACCTAACCGCTATGCTTAATCTTACATATACTCTACTGGTAAAGTCTGGAACACACTCCCTTTATCTGTTTTCCCAACTTCCTTTGACTTGCATACTTTCAAACGCCGTGTATCTGAATATGTCGGCCTCCTTCGGCCGAGATAGGATTTTTTCCATCTCCGGTGGAATTTGGTAGGCCTCCGGCTTTTTTCCCACCGGAGGATATATATATATATATATATATATATATATATATATATATATATATATATATATATATATATATATATATATATATATATATATATATATATATATATATATATATATATATATATATATATTTAAATATAATTAAAATAAAAAAAAAAAAAAAAAAAAAATAAAAAAAAAAAAAATTAAAAAAAAATGAATTTCTTCCTATAATGTAACTTAAAAATATTCTTTTCTGTTTTTATTTATTTATTTATTTTTTTTTCATTTATTTTTTTTTTTTTTTTCAAAAAATTAAAAAAAAAAATCTCAAAAATTAAAATTTATCAAAAATATTCGAACGATTTTTTACCGAATACGAATACTCCCCCCCCCAAAAAAAAATGTTCGATACCTGAATACTTCGAATATGACGAATACCGATAATAATATTCGGCACATAATATATATATATATATATATATATATATATATATATATATATATATATATATATATATATATATATATATATATATATATATATATATATATATATATATATATATATATATATATATATATATATATATATATATATATATATATATATATATATATATATATATATATATATATATATATATATATATATATATATATATATATATATATATATATATATATATTATATTTATTTATTTATTTATTTATTTATTTCAGATATTACTGTAAATTCATATATAAAGGAATCATTTACCGAAAATCAAGTAAGATGTCTTTAGCAAGGGAGTCATTTTTTGATTCTAAAATTTCTAAAGACGATTTTTTTCTGGAAATTAATGGGCGTAGTGATGACGGGAAAAATAAATTATATAGTGAGTTACTTTCTCATATCAGGAATAAATCATCTGAAAGCAATTTAGAAGCTTTGAAGAAATCCCTCAAATATGTGGAGTATGTTAACGAATCTACAATTCTAAGTATAATTCTAAATGCTTGTGATTCTAATTTTGAAAAGGATTTGAAACGTACCAATATTGTGATTTTATCTTGTAAGTATAATGCTGTCAGAATTTTAAAATGGGTATTTAATAATGAGAAAATTCTGAAAACATTTTCAACCTTTATTGGAAAAGATATGATTCAACCAAGTGACGAAGATAATGAGGGTCATAATGCATTTTATTATGCAATACGTTCAAATAATACTGAACTACTTAATGTTTTAATAAACATGTGGCCAGGCAATAGTTTCGAGTCACCACACAATGATTTTGAATTTCTTTTGGCAAGTTCCTATGAAATACTAAAGGATATAAATGTCCCTTTATCAAGCAATATGGAATATTTTGTTGGAGAGAAAATACTAGGCTTGCGATTTCTTTCCTCAAATTCTAATAGTATAGATATTTCAATAGATAATATTTTGGAGAGAATTGATCTAGTTCTCGAAAGTTTTGAGATTTTGAAAAAAGAACATTCAATGAACCAGGAAGTAAATGAAAAATTTTTATACACTGCGAAATTTATTGCAGAAAACATTTATATGTTAAAAAAGCAATTGAAAATCACCTATTCCTCATTACCTTGGGAAGAAATAGAGTTTTGCCTGGTCACTTTTATTTCTTCATATGTTAAGAAACAAGAAATAAATTTTCATTGTTTTTCCACTTTAAATAAGGAAAGAATATTTTACCACTTGGAAAATTTTATTTCTAAACTCTGTGATGAAAAAGAGAAAATTAAACTTACTGACATCAGTAAAATAGGTAAATTACCTAGTCAGAGTCGCTCGACTGTAGTTAGTGCAATAAGTAAAGATTTCCCAGTTTTTGAAGACCTTTACAAGGATTACAAGCTTCTAAGAGATATTCATTCTCTGCAGAAAATCAATGACTGTTTAAATTTTGCTACAGAGACCGACTACACCAAACAAGAAGGTCGAATCATAATAACAAGAGCTTTGCAAATTACTGGAGAACATTTGAAAAATACTTTGGAATCGCCAAAACTATCAACTATTACAAGTAATCTTCTTGTTTCACTAGTGCCGGAAAACACAAGAAAAATTCTCACAAATCTTCGGAATTCCCTCTCTCATGTTTATTCGATTGACAAAAGGAATGACATAGATAATAATAATCCAGGTGATTATTATAAGAGTATTCAGGAAGATTTAAAACTTCTCAACGAAGTGATTTCAGATTTTCTTGGCAAAGAAAAATTTAATGTCATTATAAAAGCATTAAAAAGAATAGTTTCCTCTGATAGCAATTCTGAAATAAAGAAAATTATCGAAACTTATAATTTTGATAATTCAAACGTTCTAACCTTTAAAAATGATTTTGAAGAAGTTCAACAGTTTATCATTGAAGTTAATAGACAAATTCCTAAAAAATCAGAACTTGAAAAACACCTTTTAGAAAAAATTACTAATATCATCAACAAAGAAATGAAAATAAATTTTCGTGATTTTTCTAAAGGTTTTGCTGTCAATTTAATGAAGTGCCTAAGTTTTTTCAGTAGAGTTACAGGTCTTCATGACCTCAATGACGACAAAGTAATGAGAGAAGTAAAGTATTTTGCTAATTGTTCATTAAAGTCAATTTCTTTTATGAAAGTTAATACGAAAAAAGAAATTGTCGAAATTCTGTTGGACTTTTATACTTGTTTACGAATAAGAATGGGGAATAATGACATTAGCAATATTTTCAGAATGGGGAATAATGACATTAGCAGTATTTTCAGAATGGAGATTAATGATATTAGCAATATTTTCATTTCTTGGCATCGACTCCTTATAAACTTTCAAAATGATGTCAGTGAGTTACAGGGAATTCAAAATATGTTTAATGAACTGTTTATTAAAACCAAACATTCGCATAAAGTACAGAATATACAAACGCCAAATTACCAAGATCTAATACCAAAGAAAATTACTTTGCTAAGGGACTTCTTACGAGATAAAAAATTGTTAAAAAATATTTCTGACAAGGATATCAGCTGCTATAAAAGGAAAAGCGAATGGCATCTGGTTGTTGAAATGTTACTTTTGGATATATTTTCTGCACTAGAAACTTCAAAGACAAAGTTGGCTAATAATTCAACAGTTTTTGATGATTACGCTCCAATTCTTAATGGGAGATGGTTGCGCAATCATCTGGCACATTTCAATGACATAGTGGAAATTGAACACTTTGATTCCACCCTTGCAATACTTCAAAATGCGCAAAAATTGGTAAATCAAGAGTGGGACAAAGAAAATTTGGTTATTGGGAAGACCTCAGCAAATATTCCTTCTGTGATGAGGAGCAAGTTATTTAAAGGTTTAGATCATATAGTCTTTAAAATTAATATGTTTGAGGCTTGTGAAAAGGGTAATTTTGAAGAGTTTATTGCACTTTCTGAAAATGGTTCAGACATTAATTCTAGAAGAGGTGATAACGTTTCTAGCTTACACTGTGCCTCAAAAGGATCAGACTTGTCAATTATAAAGCATATCTACAAGAATATTCAAAGTTCTGATTTTAAGGATATTAATGGGAATACTCCTTTACATTTATCTGCTGCTACTGGATGCTCAAAAGTTGTAAGGTATTTCCTTACCAATAAAATCTTTGACGCCAATGAAACAAATAAAAACGGAGAAACGGCATTACATAAGGCAGCATGTAGTGGCTGTAAAGAAACAGTCGAGATACTTTTAAAATATAGTAAAAACATTAACGTGAGAAACAAATTTGGTTTTGCAGCTATCCATATTGCAAGCAATAAAAATAAAATAGAAATAGTTAAATGCTTAATAAAAAATGGAGTAAGTATTAACAGTGAAACGATAGGAAGATATACCCCTTTACAAATCGCAGCTGAAAATGGATTTTTAGAGCTAGTTATATTTTTATTAGAAAAAGGAGCTAACGTAAATGCAATCAATGATAGAGGTGCAATTCCTTTGCACGCTTCAACTAATGGCCATATTGAGGTCGTTAAAATTTTATTAGCTAAAGGTTCGAATGTAAATCAACGAGTGTTCGATGGTTCAACTGCCTTACAATATGCTGTTGATAATGGTGAAGAAGAAATCGTTAAAGTTTTGTTAAAAAATGGAGCAAATGCAAACCTACCACAGATAACATGTAATTATACACCTTTGCACTGTGCAGCTCAAGATGGGAAAACAAATATTGCAGCACTTTTGTTAGAAAATGGAGCGAATGTTAATGCTTTAACAAGCAATGGCTTCTCTTCCGTACATTTAGCAGCTGCTAACGGTCATGTACAAGTCATTGAGTTGTTACTAAAGTATAAAGCTACCATTTCCTCTAAAATCAGTTCACTACAACTCGGCGTAAAAAATAACCACGTAGAAGTGGTGAAATTTCTTATAAAAAATGGTGCATTAATTAACTGCAAAGACAGCGATGGTCTCTCACCTTTACATATTAGTGTTCAGAATTGTAACGTAGAATTGACAAACTTCATGATAGAAAACGGAGCAAACATTAATGCAAAAACTCTACTTGGTGTTACGCCGCTCCATTTAAGCCTTCAGCATGGATTTGAAAATGGTTTTGAAATTCTTTTAAAAAATAATGCAGATATTCACTGCAAAAATTGCGCGGGTTCGAACTGTTTGCATTATGCAGCTAATTTTCGTGGAAACGAGAATATTATAAGAAAATTATACTCACAAGGACTTGACGTCAATGCAAAAGATAATAATAATAAGACTGCTTTGCATTTAGCTTCATACTTTGGCAATAGTCAGATAGTAAAAGAATTGCTAAACCACAATGCTGTTATTGATGTAAAAGAATCAAATGGCTTTACTCCTTTACACGCAGCAGTATTAAGTGATAATAAAGATGTTGCAGAAATTTTAATTAACTACGGAAGTAAAATAAATATGAAAAGCAAGGATCATTTAACTCCTTTGTGGTTTGCGATCATGAATAAAAATCCTGTTATGGTTAAATATTTATTAGATAATGGTGCTGATGTTAATTTGGATGATGGGAATGCATTATTCGCAGCAGTTGTATCAAAAAGCCTAGATATCGTAAATCATATACTTCAGAGTTCGGATGTTAATATTAAATTTCTTAACAGGGCTCTACGAGGAGCTGTCACAAAAGGATACAACAACATTGTACAAGCTCTTATTAGCAAAGGAGCGGATGTCAATCAATTAACTGACGATAAAGGAAAAGCTAATTTTTTATCGCCTTTGTTCATTTCGTCATTCTATGGATTCAGTGAAGTGACAAAAACATTAATCGAAAGTGGAGCGGACGTTAATCTCGAAACCCATGGTGAAGATAGAGAACAACCATTGCATATGGCAGCTTCACACGGTCACATTGACGTTGTTAAAACACTAATGAAATCGGAAAAAATAAATGTTCTTTTAAAGGATTATGATAACAGGACAGCATTAGAACTTGCTGTGGCAAATGGTCATTTAGAAATAGTTCAGTTGTTGTTATCTCATGAAAAGGTTAATATTAATAGCAAAGGCAATGGTGATTGGACAGTATTACACATTGCTGCTCAAGTCGGAAATTCGAAAATCACTGAATATTTAATAAACAATGGCGCAGATTTACACTCTAGGAATAAAATGGGTTCAAAAGCATTTCATATTGCTGCTAGGGAAGGTCATTTGCAAGATCTGGAACTTTTTATTAAAAAAGGTAATTCGATTCGTGATGTAGGTTCAAATGGATGTAATTTAGCTCATTATGCTGCAATTGGAGGTCATTTGGATGTACTTAAGTTTTTGATAAATAAAAATTTTGATGTAAATGCAACTGATTTACGTGGTTGGACACCCTTGAATTATTCTACTGAAATGGGATTTAAAGAATTCTCAGAACTTCTAATTGAAAATGGAGCTTATTATAACGTGTTTAAGTCAACTGAAAGCAACTCGAGAAGTATAATGAATAGTCAAATAATGCATTTGCTGAAAGCAACTGAAAATTTGTTCAATGCTGTTAAGCTTAATGATAGTAAAAACGTTGAAAAATACATCAAGGAAGGTGCATTTGTAAATGGGAAAACGAAAGAGAATACCACTCCGTTACATTACTCATCTTGGAAAGGTTTCCATGATATCGTAAATATTTTACTTGAAAATAATGCGAATCCTAACGTCATCGGCAAAGGAGGTTGCACACCATTGCACTATGCAGCAAAATTTAATCAGCATGACATCGTTATAAGTTTGTTATCGCATGGCGCCATCTACAACTTAAAAAATGAAAAAGGAAAAACTCCTTTAGATTTTGCCTCACTTACTTGCGTTACAAACACGCTAAAACAGATTGATGACATTTTTGAAATGGTTCAAAACTGTAAAATTAGAGTGCTTTCAAATCTAAAAAAGATTAAAAATGACAAATTACTGAATGCAATTATGAACTGTCAGAATAAAGACAAGAAAACTTTGTTGCATGTAGCCCAACTTAGTGAATTTCCAAAAATGAAAGATTTGAATGAAATATTTGGTAACAACGATTCCTTTGATATTTTTGACGCAGACTGTTTAATTTCAGTGGAAAATTATCTTGAAGCATTGGCCATTTACGAAAATGTTTTAAACAGGAGGGAAAAAATTTTGGGTTCGAACAACATTCTTACAATGGAAATTCAAACAAAAGTTGCCCAAATATATTATAAAATTGGAAATTACTTTCAAGCATTGCTTATATATGAAAATATTTTCTTAAAACAAAGCCAAGTATTGGGAGAGAAAAATAAACTTACTCTAAAAACAAGAAGTATGATTGCTCACGTATTACATTGCTTGGGAATGCTTGATGAAGCTTTAAAAATATTTCGAGATGTTTATACTAATCAGTCGGAAATTTTAGGTGGAAATGACTCTGACACTTTAGTTACAAGATTTCACATGGCTTTAACATTACATGATTTAGAAAAATACGATGAAGCACTTGAACATAATTATGAGGTGTATAAAAGGAGGAGAAAGACACTAGGACCCGACCATCCATTTACTTTAACATCTTATAATAACTATGCAATGGTTTTACGTAGCAAAGGTGAATATAAAAAAGCGTTAGATATTTTTAAGGAAGTTTACGAAGGCAAGAAAAAAGTCTTTGGACTAAATCATTCTGATACTTTGAGAACATTACAACAAATTAGTGTTTTACTTCCTCATATTCAGAATGATAATGAAGGGTTGAAATTAAGTGAAGATCTTTATGAGTCCCAAACAAAAGTACTGGGTGAAACCCATCCTGAAACGCTTATTACTAAATGTATGATTGGAAACTATCATATGAAAAATGTCAACACGAATGAGGCATTTAAGACTTTTTCACAGTTGCTACCTAAATATAAGAAAGTCTTTGGGGTAAACCATCCAACTACTAAGAATATTGAAAGTCAACTTGAAATTCTAAAATCGACTTTTTGTTTTCTTGGTGTTAACACTTCAGATATTCAACAAGATGTTGAAAATATTCATACCATTGCTGATGAGGGTAACATTCTTAAACTTGAGGATCTAATTACAAACGGACACGATGTTAACAAAAAAGACAATGAGAATCGCACAGCTTTACATTTTGCTGTATGTAAGGGACATAAAAAAGTCACAAAAATTTTATTACAATACGGTGCTGACCCTACAATAACAACAAAAAAAGGAAATACAGCTCTCCACACAGCTGTGTTAAAGAAGGAAAAAGAACTAGTTGAAATTTTGCTCAACTTTACAAAAGAAACGGCTCCTGAAAAGATTGAAAATTTTGTTAATGCTAAAACATTTTCGAGCGGCACCACAGCTCTTCATATTGCAGCCAAAAATGGATCAGAAAATATTGTAAAGCTTTTATTAAGGTTTGGTGCAGTGCACAGCGTTGAAGACAGTAGTATGAAAAGACCTGTACAATATTCCTCAAACATGAACGTGTCTAATTTGCTAACTCTAACAGAAGAGGCGTTTCAATCGGCAAATTCAGGAAATCACTCGATTTTGAAGAAATTAAGAAAAGAAAAATTGGAACTCGTTTCTCTAATTTTGAATTCACGCAATGAACAAAATCAAACAGTTGTTCAAGTCGCTCTTACTAAAGATAAGAATCTCGGGAGAGAATTTATTAAATTTATGATGTAAATCTTACTTCATATATATATATATATATATATATATATATATATATATATATATATATATATATATATATATATATATATATATATATATATATATATATATATATATATATATATATATATATATATATATATATATATATTATCATGTAGACAAAAATTTTATTTTACTTACTAGTCGTCTACCAAAGTGCATATAGTTAAACTTAAAAGTATTGTTTTTATTTTTCCTATAACTTGTAGCCTTTTTTGATATATTGGTTTTGTGCAGAATTATATTGCTTAAAATAAGAATGAAATTTTAATTGTTCCTCTTTTTTTGAACGAATTTTTTTCATATATATATATATATATATATATATATATATATATATATATATATATATATATATATATATATATATATATATATATATATATATATATATATATATATATATATATATATATATATATATATATATATATATATATATATATATATATATATATATATATATATATACACAACGCCAACACTCACGGGCAAAGGCCTTTTTTGGAAGGGGCACACACACAGGAAGAAAACTCACTCAAACACACCTAACGCACATCCCTCATGTGGGTACAGACGGAAGCCTTCAAGAGTGAAAGATTTAATGCAGGAGGAAAAATAGATGATGGTAAAGAGTTCCACAGAACAGAGGTGGCTGGAAAGGAGGCACCACAACGAGCTAGCCTGAGGTTTCCCACTTCCACACAATTGGTGCGAAAGCAGGGCACCCCTTGTGCAACGAGGACGACGCAACGGTGGAAGAATGCGAGAGATCAATTCCCTAGAGCACCTGCCATTGTAGTACCTATAGGAAAGAGATAGTGCGTCAACGTCACGTCGCAGAGATAGGGTGTCAAGAGAGTTTGAAAATAGGGAACAGTTTATTAATCTTTTAGCTTCAGACTCAACCCTATCCAGAAGATAGGAGGAGCCGGAGGCCCCCCAGATGTGAGAACAGTACTCCATACAAGGGCGGATACGACCCTTATATATTTGGAGTAACTGCTCAGAAGAAAAAAATTCTCGCAACTTGAACAGAACTCCCAGCTTCTTAGAGGCCGCTTTAGCAACAACTGTGTTATGAGGTTTCCAAGACAGTTTATTGTTTATATTTAGACCCAGAATGTTAATGTTTTTTACAAGTGAGACGGGAGAGCCGTCGAAGAGGGTAGGAAAGTTGGGAGGTGTGAAGAAGTTGAGTTTTTAAAGAGTTGAATTTCACAAGATTGCTATGACCCAATAGGGAAATCCCATCCAGATCTGCAAGAATAGAATCAGAAAGTTGCAGAGAAGAAGCAAAAGAGGGAACAGATTTGAAATGAGTAGAAGAATGTAGAGTTGAGTCGTCAGCATAAGAGTGAACAGAGTTAGAAGTGCAGTTGAGAAGATCGTTAATGAAAAGTAAGAATAAAGTTATTAGATATAAAAAGAACCCTGAGGAACACCACAGTTGATAGAAAAAGAGGAAGAGGTCGCTCCATCTACAATTGCCGAGATGGAACGATCTGAGAGAAAACTGGACAAAAGTAAGCAAAGGGAAGGAGGAAACCCAAAGGAAGGGAGCTTGGAGAGAAGCGACGCATGCCATACTCAGTCAAAAGCCTTGGATATGTCAAGCGCCACCACACAAGACTCCCCGAAATCCCTAAGGGCAGATGATCATAGATCAGTAAGATAGGAGAGTGTGTCACGAGTTGACCTCGAGCGTCGAAAGCCATACTGGTTATCTGAGAGAAAAGAATGAGTACAAATGATCCAGAAAATGAGAGTTGAGGAGAGTTTCAAAAATTTTAAACAGAACACAAGTGAGAGCTATAGGTCGATAGTTAGAAGGGTCAGAGCGGTTACCATTTTCGGGATCGGCTGAACAAAAGCACGCTTCCAGCTTCGAGGAAAAGTATTAAGGCATAGAGAGTAGAGCCGAACGAGGACGGGCGCTAACTCGGAAGCACACTCCCTCAGAACACGAGGGGGAATGCCATCCGGGCCACTAGCCTTCCTGATTGTTCATAGATTCAGGATCCTATGCACCCGATCATGAGTAATTACAGGTAGAGACATGGGACACCTGAGAGAAGAAAGGGTAGTAGGAGGAATGCCAGAATCGAGCAGGGTGAAATTAGATGTGAAAAGGGGGCCGAAGAGATTTCTCTTTTAAGTAGGAGTTTTAGCTACAGGACCATCAGAGTGAATTTTACATTTTTAAGTTTTTATTTGTAAAGCTGTATAAATTCAAGACCGTGACGCAACGACTCTTCCTAATCACAAATTTAATTTAAAATAAAATAACAAAAAATACTAAATAGAAACTCTCTACTATCTATAAAAACTTGTTCAGAAAAGTTTATTGTTGCTAACTTGTTCCATAGAATTATGCATTACTGTAGAGGTGAATAAAAAAAACCAGAGAGAATGAAAAGCTTAAAAGAGTTAAAATATGTCGGCAATCTACCACCAAATATTAGGCATAAATGAGTTGGAGCTCCGAAATTATCTAAAGTGAATTAGAAGCAAAAGTTTGAGCGAAAAGTTCAGATTTAGAAAGAGGTAAAATGGCAGTTCGTGCCATCAAAAGAAACTTAGAGAAGGGAAAGTGGAAGAAACATAGTTAGTTGCACATTTTTTTTTTGCGAAATGCCAGAAAGAACATTACACAAAAATTATTTTTTGGTGTTACGAATAGATTTTGCACGAGATTGGGGCTGAAATATAAATTGTACGAGTTTCCGGAGTTTCAAGACCAGGGTAATTCATGAAGGCAGCACCCTGCGGCGAATACCACGAAAACTAGCAAATTTAAAACCAGGATTGCAAATTTTAGTAGTTTGGTAAGATTGTGGAATGTTCGCCTTACGGGCACTATATATACAAAGTTCCCTCATTCGCTTGTCGGTTCTGTAACCAGTTCTCACAATCTATTTATGTCCCTTTCGTTGAATGTAAAGCACTTGCTACCCTCAAACATCTTTTTCCGGATCTCCATTCAATACTAATCCAAAAATATCACTTACATATCCTTGTCAATTCGTTTACATTGATCACCTCGACAGTATTCCGTTTCTGTCACAAAGGATTTGCAAATCCTTTTCTTTTTATCTAGAAACCGACCTTGGAGCAGTTATCTAGCCAAAAATAGCCAACGCCCAGTGGCTCTGGTGATATATATATATATATATATATATATATATATATATATATATATATATATATATATATATATATATATATATATATATATATATATATATATATATATATATATATATATATATATATATATATATATATATATATATATATATATATATATATATATATATATATATATATATATATATATATATGATGGTCAAAAGCCAGAGGCTTATTAATTTCCACCACAGTTGTAAACTTTAATTCTATGGAGGTCCAAATTAAAGACCAACGTCTCCAGATACACACCATCTCAGGGTATGAAAATCAAAGTTGGTAATGTAAATGTAGATAGAGAGAATGTGTTCCACATTACCAGCGGAAAAAGGTGCGATTAAGGATAGCTGTTAAGTCTGGATCTGAAATTTGAATAGAGAAAGGATGAGAGGAAAATCGTGTTGCACAAGCCCTTCTTAATGGAGGAGGCAACGTCTAGAGAGTTTAGAAAGCTGTGTGTCCGTTATAATATTGATAGTATAGAGTGACAACAATTTGACAGGCAGAAAGTTAATGGAAAGAGTTAGTGAGAGCGAAACAAGTCGAGTTAAAACCTAGAGTTATGAGGTTTAGTTTCAGGGAAAATATGGATTGAGCACCTCTATTCCAGAACGCATATAACCTTGGTTATATGCGTTCTGCAAACTCCGATGGACCCCTCTAACGGAATCAATAATTATTATATCAGTCCAGCGGAAATCAAAGATGTGCGATCGCAAGCCCAAGTTCCAGTTTGTGGCACCGAAATGCTACAAACGTTTCCTTACTGTAGGTGAAGGTTTTTCTTGTAGAAAAGATGGAGAGACAATAGGAGTTAGAGATTAGGTAATCGGAGGAACGAAGAGGTCGATTGGGTTTACCAGTATAAGGATCAGATTGCAAGGCCTAACATGCAGGGTTCATCTTCAAATCGATCAGGGAAACAAGTAGGGAGCTGCATTATCTGTTCAAGGTCATTTTTGATAGAAAAATTGAATTCAATTTTATCTGCT
This sequence comes from Armadillidium nasatum, assembly GCA_009176605.1. NCBI lineage: Eukaryota > Metazoa > Arthropoda > Malacostraca > Isopoda > Armadillidiidae > Armadillidium > Armadillidium nasatum. The sequence goes on along the minus strand of SEYY01024337.1, from coordinate 38,251 downwards.
GACTCTTGAAAACAAAACAAAAAAAAGACTGCTGAACACTGAAATCACCTAAAATGATGATTTCAGTGAAAGGAGAGAATACGTTCTATCTTGGAGTTTTGATAGTCCAAGCATTTAGGATAGTCAATAGGATAAATAAACGGAACAAATGATTTTAGCCGTAGAATTGCAATAGCCTAAGGGCCCTAAGCCACAAGGAGGAAAATTTGGAACTCATTCAGACACTAGAGCAAACATTGTTGCCCACAAACGTACAACCACCTTTGGCTGAAAACTGAGGATAGAGACAGTAAGAGGAAACACAAAAGGACTTGCTGAATGCCATTCTTAGTATTTAAAAAGGAAAGTATTGTCAGTAATAGTTTTTATGGTGTGAATATAGGAGAGCCAATTCCAATGTAAGAAATATATGGAACAAACGATCACATATTTCTCACTTCTATCATGAGGAAAAAGAACCTAGTCATTTTCCAAAGCTCAAAACTTTTTTTTGACCTTTCTTTCCAACACAATCTTTCATGCAGCAATACAATCATTGAAATTTGAAATTCAAACCTTACTTTTTCCCCTAGTTTCTTAAATTTTCCTTTTCCAACACTCATACTTGGAATGCTCACACGGTCTCCATCTAAGAGTGTTTTTCCAAAAGAACATTTCTAAGGTTTCAAAACAATTACATGGACATGTATTTTACAGGGGTGCTATGCGTGATAATGAGTTTGGAAAGAATACACAAACACAGCCCTTTGTATGTACATTTTTTCTTTTTTCAGCTTCCTAACTCTTACCTATTCTTTCTCTCTCTCTGCCCAGAAAGTAATTACATAGTATCTATATTTTACAACCGCTTTACAAAAGATGTTTCATTCAGACTTTATTAAATACCACACTGGAAAATACAAAAAGCAAAATAAATAAAATTACGCAATGCATTCAGTGTAAAACATAGAAATAGAAGTAAAAAGCAAAGCTAAAGCAAATGAAACGCGATAATTAGTCACGAACCCAATTATCTTTTCTCAGAAATGACAGTTCTGTTTAATCCAACTTTTACTTCCTATGTTCATGCCCAGAGTTGTCCTTTTTTTAACTTAAATCTGTCAGCTCTCAGTTCTCCTAAGAAATCGTTGATATTTCATTTTGGGCTGAATATAATTTATCATGACCAACCATTTCTACGAAATTGAATCTAAGAATTAAATACAGCATATAATGCATTAGCATAATAATATAAAGTAAGTGTATTACAACCTAAAAAATAGTAAATCATCAACATTATAACTAGTATTAGTCAATCTTACCATCAAGCAAGGAATAAAAAAATATACAGAATGTTTTATTACAAATTCAATGTACTTTATTATTAAACATTATGCTTATCAAACCACTTTCTGAAGGAAGTTTCAGGATCTTCATTACTGACATCGTTCCATAAAGGCATGATACCATCGTTATCTTTTATAATATCATTACAGTTCGCAAATAGGACTTTAAGAGTTGGAATAATTTGAGATGCAACAAACTCTGAACCTTTTTTAGAGAAATGTAATCCATCGATTAAAAATTCTTTCCAATCATTCTGTAAAAATAAATTAAATGAATCTAGCAAGGGTGATAAAAACTTCAAATTCGAAAAATATTATTCTAAGAGTATACTATGAAAAAAAGTTCTTTAATACAAGCATTTACTCTTTGTAACTACAAAGGGAAGGTAGTAGTGATAAATCCATTTGGCACAACCAACAGAGTGTTGGGTTTGGCTCGTTCATTTCTCTATGGTTCGTCATTTTTTCATTCATCTTCTCAGAGGTAATTTTAGCGAACTCAATTTTACATTGGAGTGCTTGTTGAATAGGTTTAGTGGGTACCCTCAAGGCCCTCTCTATTCTTCACATGTACTCCACAGATTTACAAGTATATTCTCGAACAATATTTTTTTAAAAAACAATTCAAGATGCTAAAACATAAACCTGTATTTTTGGAGATCCTTAGAGGAGTGGCATTAAAACAATGCCTAAGGTGCACTCCACATTGCGCATGTTAGAACATTAGGATACAAACTTCAATCCAGGCATATTTGTTTCAAGAGTACATATCTATGTATAAATAAAGGTTACAAAGAGTATGACAATGTCTATCTGTAATAACTAACCTAACACCATTCCTGAGTTACAATATAACTCTCATACAATTGTATTTTCTTTTATTATACAAGTTGTATTGCAGTAAGAAAGGCATACAGTACAGATTCATATTATATATTTACCCTTTGTAACATCCTGGTATGAAGATCAACACAAGGAATCCCGATGGCTTTGGACGTCTCAAGACAAGCTGACGCATAATTTTCAACCAACTGTGAAGTTTTTGAACATTCATGCCCATTCTTTAAACATTCTTTTTTCCATGATTCTTCATCAATCGGCGGAGGTGTTATCATTAATGTACATTTTACTCCTGAATCCTAAAAATAATAATAAAATATTTAATAGAAGTCACCTTTCTCCCCCCCCCGGCCCCACTCACACACAAAAAAAAACTCTTAAGAAAATTTTAAACACATTTAACTCTTTTAGGATCCCAGTATGTTACGAAAATATAAAAGATGTTTGCTACTAAGGCTCCATGTAATATATTTTTACTAAAAGTACAGAGGCCAATGAAAGAGTTATGAGATGTGAAGAATAAAACATAATAGATCAAATATAGAGTGCAAAATTATAAAACTGAACCCAAGGTGGTAAAATAAGAAAATGAACGTCCCTATTGATGGTGTTTAATCTATTACATTCAAATACAGATTCCATTTGTATCAGTTTCTACATAAAGTGTGCGCAGTTTGTCTTAAGTTATAAATTAAATATATTTACAAACATAAAGATTTAAATTTCAAACATCAATCTATAACTACAATTTTAAAATTAAAAAGTTCTTGAAATACAATCTTAAACTATAAAAATGTTAAAAATTTTAAGTAATAAAATTTTTTACAAATTTAAAAAAAAAAAATATATCGTTGGAAACGCTTTTAAATTTAAAATTAAAGAAATTAAAGTAATATATTTCTCTCCTATTAAGTTAAAACAAAGAAGGTAAAGAATACAAGATTAAATGAAGCCTAGAATTAAATATATAAGGAAAAATATATAGAATTAAATATATAAGAAAAACTAAGTTAATCAGTTTCAACTTACCTTCTTCTGCAAAACAAAAAGAAAGAAAAAATTTATTATTACAAAAAAATATAACAAATAATTATCTTAATTAATGTGTTACTTCTAATACCTTTTAATTCTAGTACAGTTTTATTGAAAAAATTGAGCAGAGGCTTTTTGAGGAGTCACATGATTAATGTTAAATCATAATCTAGAGATGTGATAATTTATATACTTTGAAAATTTATATAATATTTTTTATGTTTATTTAATTATTAGCATAATATCATGAAGCCAAACACAAATATGCTAAATTGCAGAAAACAAATAAATGAAAAAATCTTCCATTTTTTTAAAAGAACTTAGAAAGTATATTCAAATTTTAAAGTTTTGATAATAATAAAATTAATTTTATGAATATTATTGTGTACTCCCCAGATTTGAAAAACATCAATTTTTAATAACTAAATAGGAGAAACATGTTACTAAGAAAAGAATAATGAATATTATTTAAATATTTACTAAGAAATATATATAAATTCCGATTATTTATTTCTTAAAGGTCATCTCTATCTCTTAAAAGTCAACTCTTTGTTGAAAAAGATACATTGCAAGGAAAAAAATAAAATAGCGGAAATTCAAAATAATTATCAAAATCAAGCATTGTAGTGCATTAAAATAGGGTTTTTTGAAATTAAATCAATAAAAGACTAGATGAATTACGATGTTTCCAAACTTTGGAGAAAAAAATGTTAGGGCAATATGAAGATACTGTAGTTGGAAGGCTGAGAGACGTTGTTTTAAAAATAGTTGAAAAACTGATGGGCAGAGACAAAAGGGATTCCCACTGGTGAAATGCTTTACGCTTTCTTAATATTAAGTTCTGAGATATAGAATTCATATCTTTTGTTGAACAACTACATATATATTAGAAATAAGTTAGAAAGGTGAAGGAAGAGGAGCAACATATCAGTCACATAAAATAGAGTTAGAGTGAAGAGTTAAGATGGAGCAGAATGTAAGACAGACATAGTGTAGTCAACAGAAACAATACTGGAAAAGAGGAATAAGGAAAGTTACAATAAACATTTTTAACAATTTGATGGAAGAGATGAAGAAGAAGAGAAAAAGTATTGTATTTCAATGTGGGAGAAGCTTTAGTTGTGATGAAGAACTGATTTTTTCAATTCTAAGATGATATACTCAGTATGAGTTTTGAGAATTTTAAGGGGACAGTAATTTCTGAGGTAGTGGGAAAGAGAGCTGGGTCCTTTGTTGACTGCGATATGCCTAAATAAACTTAAGAATAAGAAAGAAAATAAAAAGATAAATGATTGTCAACCTTTGGTGGAAGTTTTCATTGAATTAATTTAGAGGTAAGTTTTTTTTATGCATGTTTACGAGAAAAACAACTTACTATCCACAATCTAAACCAACGATTTAAATTGCTCTTGGGAAGTACTTATTTCCTGACAAAGTGTTTAATCCATAAGAAAAGAAGAGGATAAAAGCAACCAACTATTTATCGATAACAGAAACACTTGAAATGAAAAACATACAAAGGCAGAGGAAGATTACATTCAAACTCATTATGAGAGCAAGAAAAAGAGAGAAGAGAGTGAAAAGTCAGTAAAAACTTTTTGTATACATGATCTCACATAAAGTTGACCCAAGTGTTTTCCCTTTAAAATAATATTTGGAAAGGTATTAATATTTGTACTAGTGATGGAACGATTAAGGATTTTTTGACGATGACGATAGTAGTAAATTTGACAATGAAATTGAAGAAGTATATTTTTAAAATTTCCATTATTTTAATAAATTTTACAATTTTATAATATGGAAGAATTAACTTTGCCTTTTCTTTACTCAAATATGTAAATGCATGTAATTTTAATGTATAGTATCTTCAGAATATTTTAATATATGAGAACATGTAGAGACATGCAAAATTCTAATACTTTAAATTTAGAGCTCTTATTAAATTGTGATGCAGAAACAATCTTTTCTCTAGTTTATGGGTCATCCGGGTAAATTTGATTTTGTTTTGGAGTGTATATTGGACTCCCACTACTCAACAACCTTCCACTCTCAACAGAACAGGGATTCTCAATCCTTTAAGGGCCATGCCCCTTTTTATGCTATTGTATACGGTCATGTCCCCTCGCATGTCTATACTTACAATTGTGTGTGTGTGCGTGTATATATATATATATATATATATATATATATATATATATATATATATATATATATATATATATATATATATATATATATATATATATATATATATATATATATATATATATATATATATATATATATATATATATATATATATATATTATTTAATGATTTAACAATTTTGTAAATAAGGAAAAATTAAATTGTCTCTTTTCTTCATCCTTTTTTCAAATATGTGAAAATGTAAATTTAATATATAGTATAATACGGAGTGTTCTACTCACTCTCAACCTCAAGATATGCACTTATAGATATCAAAGTACTGGTCATAAGTTAATAAAATTTGCTATGGACAAACCTTGTTGTGTGAGAAGCGAGGTGGAATCATGAGAGGTTGTGCACAGTCGTGTGTACAAAATTGTGTCCTTCGGTGAAGATTGGGTCATTTCCAAGGGACGTTGTCCACCTGGGTCAATTGACCTTGTCATTCCAGATTTCTTCCTATGGGGCATGATAAAAGGGACAGTGCATCATAACCAGCAACGTACTCTCATACAACTGAAAAACAACATTCTTCAGGCAATTAACGCTGTGACTCCCAATATCTAGGCGGGAACCTTCTGTAACATGGAAAAGAGGAGGCAGGTGTGCCTTCATGCTAATGGAGATCACTTCCAACACTGTTGTGATGTCAGCATGATTTTCACACACCAAGGTTTGTCCGTGGAAAATTATAGTACCACTACTTTGATATATATAAGCGCATATCTGGGGACGAGAGTTAATGGGACAGCTTATATTATCTTCAGAACATTGATTTTAAAAAATGAGAACATGGACAGACATGCAAAATTCTAGTACTTTAAATTTAGAGCTCTGAAATTGTGACGCAGAAACAATCTTTTCTCCAGTTTCTGGTGTAATTAGATTACGTTTTAGAGAGTACAGAATATTTGGCCCCCCTCTACTAAACAGCCTTTCACTCTTAATAGAAGAGGGTGGAGCAAAGATATTTATAACTCAATATATGCAAATTAATCGGCAAAATTTTCGGCAGCAAACAGACGATGACGACTGAGAAAAATATGCCGATTGACGATTAATCGTCCCCTTCATATATATATATATATATATATATATATATATATATATATATATATATATATATATATATATATATATATATATATATATATATATTATATATATATATATATATATATATATATATTATAATTTGCAAATTGCCGGGGCCGGGCCAGGGTTCTGGCCGGGGTTTTCTAAAATTTGTAAAGAGGTAAAGACTGAAATTTTAGGTTAAAAAATTAGATATAAGGTTTATTTAATTGTAAGGAAGGAGTAGAATAGCCAACATTCACTTAAATTAATGATTATATGCATTTTCTCCAAAAAAAAATCAAAAATTTAAATAAAAAAAAAAAGTACAAAAATTAAAATAAATATTTCTAATTCATAATAGTAATTCAACAGGTTTACTTAGGTAAGACCCTAAGGTAAAGTTTGAAAAAAAATGTAAGATATAAAATTATCAATTTAACCTGTATTTATAATAACATATTGTTATTTTATTGCATGTATCAAACTTGTATCATTTAGCTGCATTATTTAAAAATTATTATTTTGTTTATATTTCAGTCAATATGGCTAAAAGATCAGCTTCTGCAGTATTTGAATACTTTACAATGTTTCAGGATAGGCTCGAAATAGCTAAATGTTAACATCTGAAGTCAGAAAATTAGAAGAGAACCTCCGTGTGCTACAAGTAAAAAATTTCAACCAAATCTTTTTGGAGTATCTAAAATCAAAACACAAAGATGAACATTCACTAGCAGAAAAGGAGCGGTCAAAAGAAACAGAAAAAAAAAAAATCTTAATTTTTTTATATTTTGTTTGAATTTTTTTTTTATTATTTGGCTGATTGAGCTGAAATTTTTCAAAGTATGTGAATTTTTTCACGAAGTTCTGAGTTGATTTCGAGCATTTTTTGAGTCTATAACGGTTTGAAACTTATTTGGACCCAAAGTTGAAAAAAATGAATAACTGGATCAAACCACTGGTCCACATGAGCTGAAAATTTAACTGAATAACTTTGCCCCAATTTCTTGCATTGGTGGGAATAGATTTTTGATATCACGTCTAGGAAAAAAGTTATAATAAGCACTTGAAAAAAAAAAAAAAAAAAAAAAAAAAAAAAAAAAAAAAATTTAAAAAAACGCTACCTATTTTTTTTTTATTTGTGAATATTGTTTAGAAGAGGGCAGGGCAACAATATTTATTTAGTGCATATTTTAAATGCTCTTTGTTTGAAGAGAGATATAGCCTCTCAAACTTTGGGAATTTTTGAAATTTGGCCAAAAATGGACCTTTTTGAAGGCTATATCTCAAAACCAACGAATGTCATCGAATAAAGTACATAGAGGAATTTGTAGCCCCACCCCTCCTCTATACACACCAAAAATAGGAAATGTCATTGTTGTATTTTTTTTTTTAATTTTGTCTGAAAAGGTGGATTTTTTTAGTTCCAAAAAATTTTTTTTTTTTTTTTTTGGTCAGTTTTTGGCTTATAACATTTTTTTCTATAACTCTGGGAACAAAAGTCTATTAGAGACTTTTGTATCCCATTTAATTTTGAATAAATAGTCCAATTTTCAGCTCATTCTAAAAAGTGGTTTGGCACCGCCATTCAATTAAAAAAGGGTAAAATTTCATAAAAAAAAAAACTTTTAACCGTAATAGACTCGGAAAAACGCTTGAAATGGACTTTTCTTACCGGTAAAAAATCTATATAACTGAAAGTTTCAGCAGACCGGCTGAAAAAAAAAAAAAAAAAAAAAATGTTTAAGTATAATTTGCCATTTTAACCCCGGCCGGCAACCCCGGTTTTCCTTGATTTTTGGCCGGGGCCGGGGCCCCGGTCGGTTCTATATATATATATATATATATATATATATATATATATATATATATATATATATATATATATATATATATATATATATATATATATATATATATATATATATATATATATATATATATATATATATATATATATAATATATACAATAAAATCACCCTATGTGATGAGGCCGGAAAACAAGCCTGTAATGCGCTAAGGCCGATCTAAAACATTAAAAGATAAAACACTAAAATTCGCACAATGAATAGATTAAAATTGAAAATTTAATTGGTCACGTTAGGAATTTTAATTTTTTTAATTTTTTTTTTTTTTTTTTTTTTTTTTTTTTTTTTTTTTTTTTTTTTTTTTTTACACGTTTGTTCGTTCGTACTGTAATAATATGTTGTGTGTTCGTTCCTTGGTTTCACATCGAGTTGCGTGTTTTCATCCTTAGGTTTTCCAGTCTTCATTTCACTATTGTTTCTTCCTCGGCCTGAAGAGGACTCCCGGTTGTTTCGGAGTCGAAAGCTTGCCTTTTTACTTTATAACTTATTTTCAATTTTAATCTATCACTTGTGCGAATTTTAGTGTTTTATCTTTTAATGTTTTAGATCGGCCTTAGCGCATTACAGGCTTGTTTCCGGCCTCATCACATAGGGTGATTTTTATTGTAAACATTTTTTAGTGGTTTATTAACTAAATTGCAATATATATATATATATATATATATAATTTAGGGATGGAGTCAAGTATCGGTATATAAAATTTTTGTAAGTATGTCGGTATCGGTTAAAAACGACCGATTCCAAATTCTTGCATGAAAGAAAATATAATTTCTGTAGAAAGATAAACTTCAGTTAAGGAGAAGATATGTCACATTTTAAATTTGTTTATTATTATTTTCATCTGAGTATAAATAAAAGTCACGTTTCCGCAAGATCGATTGGATATATATATATATATTATATATATATATATATATATATATATATATATATATATATATATATATATATATATATATATATAATATATATATATATATATATATATATATATATTATATATATATATATATATGTGTGTGTGTGTGTGTGTGTGTGTGTGTGTGTGTGTGTGTGTGTGTGTGTATGTGTGTGTGTGTGTGTGTGTGTGTGTGTGTGTGTGTGTGTGTGTGTGTGTGTGTGTGTGTGTGTGTGTGTGTGTGTGTGTGTGTGTGTGTGTGTGTGTGTGTGTGTGTGTGTGTTGTGTGTGTGTGTGTGTGTGTGTGTGTGTGTGTGTGTGTGTGTGTGTGTGTGTGTGTGTGTGTGTGTGTGTGTGTGTGTGTGTGTGTGTGTGTGTGTGTGTGTGTGTGTGTGTGTGTGTGTGTGTGTGTGTGTGTGTGTGTGTGTGTGTGTGTGTGTGTGTGTGTGTGTGTGTGTGTGTGTGTGTGTGTGTGCGTGTGTGTTTTTCTCTGGTGGACGAAGGCCAAAAATTTCCATCAGAGTTGGAGAAATACCGGAAATCTGGTTATGGTTTCAGTCTGTCATGCCTCGATACACGGCGTTTGAAAAAGTTCAAGTCGAAGGAAGGTGAAAAAATAAATAAAGCGTGTTTCAGATTTTGCCAGTAAGTACATGTGAAACTGAGCATAGGGGTTAAGTCTGGGGTCAGACAGTTGAACAAAGAAAGGAAGAGACTGTGTAGAACGGCGTGTAGCTCGAGCCCTTCTCAGTAAAGGAGGCATGCGAGTTCAGAAGAGCAGTGTAGAGACAATATAGAAAGAATGACACAACAATTCGACGGCAGAAGGAGACTGGAGAGAATTAGTGAAAATGAAAGAGTTGATAAGACGAAAAGTTCTAGACTCTACCTTTTCAAGGATTGTTGCGTGAGGCATACTCCATACAAGGGCGAACAATTACGAAGGTGCCTCATCACACCCAAACACTAGGAAGTTTGTTTAGAAAAGACTACTGTGTTCCTTCCAAGAAAGATCACAAGAGAAAGAAACACCGAGAATATTAAGGACAGATAAAAGATTAAGTTATGTGTTTTCGAAGAAGATATCAAAGTTGTGGAAGGTTGTGTCGAGTAGATAGGAGGAGGACAGTATTTCTTCCTCAATTTGAAATATGAGAAAGATCAGATGTTAGTTGCTCCAAGGCCACCATTCTAACTTCAATTAACTGATATTGGGAGGGACGTTTTTCAAACTGAAAGGAGTAATGTTAATTCTAGAGGTATCGTATCGTTAATCGGTATCGGGTGGTTTAAAATTATTGTTATCAGTATCAGTTTAAATTTTGGTATCGCTCCATCTCTAATATATATATATATATATATATATATATATATATATATATATATATATATATATATATATATATATATATATATATATATATATATATATATATATATATATATATTATATATATATATATATATATATTATATATATATATATATATATATATATATATATATATATATATATATATATATATATATATATATATATATATATATATATATATATATATATATATATATATATATATATATATATATATATATATATATATATATATATATATATATATATATATATATATATATATATATATAATATATATAATATATATATATTATATATATATATACCTTCCTTTTTTTTTTTTTACCTTCTCACCCCCTGACCACCCCATGTTGAGGCGGCCACACTTCGCTAATAAAGCTTCCTGCCGCAGTCGGTCTCGTCCAGAGATCCTTCAAAGAAGTGATGCCCCAGAAGATTTTGGGGCGAGAGTTGGAAGGACAGCGTAATAGAAAGTGTTTCACGGTCTCCGGGGCCATTCCGCATCTAGTACAGGTGGGAGATGCTGCCTGGTTTATTTTGAATTTGTGTTTGTAATGTTGTAGGTTTGGGTTGGTGCCCGCATCTCAATCTTGTAAGTGAGGTTTGTAATTGTCTTGGGAGGTTGTTGAAGTCGGGGTTTATTTCGGGAGGGGGTTCGTTTAGTGTGTTGTTTGGAGGTCTGTTGATCATATATGAATGTGTTAGTTGAGTGTGTATATGTTTGGTTGTTGTGGTATTTGGGGGGAGGAGGGGGGATGAGATTTAGGATCTGTTTGTAAAAGGCTCCGGTGGACGATGGAGGCTGTTTTAGTCTCTGTGGGGTAGGTTGGAGGAGAGTATTGTGACATGGGTGGGTGGGTAGACGTGTTTTTGCGTAAAATTGGGTGCCTATCATTTCGAGGTGATTCCTTATAGGTAGTATCTTGGTTTCGTTATGTAGGTGTTGTTGAGGGGGTTCGTGTGCAGCCCGGTGATGGTGCGAAGGGCTTTATTTTGCGTTATTTGGAGTGTCGTTAAGTTTTGGTCGGAGAGCAGAGGGTGCCAGACAGGGGAAGCGTAGTTAATGGTGGGCGATAAATTGTTTGTAGATGGCAATTGAGGTTTGTATGTTGTAGTTTATGTCTGTGTTGGCCACTGTTTTGAGGATGTTGAGTTTTCTGTTTGCGGCTGATGTGGTATTTTGAATGTGCTTGGAGAAATTGAGGTGAGTGTCAAATGTTAGGCCGAGAATTTTTTGGGGTTTTGTTGAGGGGTATGGGGGTGTTGTTTAGTAGGACTTGTGGGTGGGTGTTGGATATGTGTTTGTATGTTTGTTATTAGGGTTATGGAGGATTTGTTTGGGATGCCGTCATCCTGTTTTCTCCTAGCCAAGTTTGGAGTTGTGTTATGTAGTCTTGTGTGAGAGATGTTGCGGTGGTGAGGTTTTTGTGAGTGGTGGTAATAGTTAAGTCGTCGGCGTATGATATTATGCGGGTGAAAGTTGTTTGGGGTTGAGGAAGGTCTGCTGTGTATATATATATATATATATATATATATATATATATATATATATATATATATATATATATATATATATATATATATATATATATTATATATATATTTTTTTTTTTATTATTTTTTTTTAAGTAATGGATTAAATGTCCAACTTCAATGTTGTTTTATAATTGTAATTCTATTTTTATTGCAGAAGTTAATGAGACGGATGGTGCAGATTGTCTTTGACAATTTCTTTATTATTTGATGTTAATTGTGACAATACATATCTCAAATCACTCTCTACATCAAGCTTTGCTCGATATTTTGATTTTATGTAAGATGTAGAAAACCCAGACTCATAAAGGTATGTGAAGGAAAACAGCATTAAGTACCTCGCAGTTTCCATAGAACTTGTGGTTACATGAGTAGATAACTCAACCAATATCTGGAAATTTTGCTCTTGCTTGGGAATCACATTTAAGCTTGATGGAATGCCCTTGTTGATAATCTGGGAGTATGTCCACATCGATGTTGAATGATTGCCAATTTTCTGAAGAAATATCTTGAAAATCCTTTCCTAATTCGTCCTTCAGAGATACCAGGTGTTCTGTAATTGAGTTCTTCAATTCATTCTTAAAAAAATGTTTTTCTTTGTTTTTTTTCAGTTTAACACGCCAACCCTGAAATTCTATCACACCTCCCTAGTAGGTTGTGCCCCCCAGACTGAGAACCCCTGCAATAGAAGGTAGAGCAGAGAGATATATATACACAAGCCAAAATATGTAAATTAATCGTCAAAATAATCGACAGAAAATTAACGATGATGAGGATGATTGAGAAAAAATATAACGTTGATGATTAATCGTCCCATCACTAATTTGTACACAAATTATTTCATTATTATTTATGCAATTTCTGATTATGAATGAAATTAAGTAGATTAAAAATTCTTAATAATTCATAAATTCAATAGTTCCTCCGCTGACAATCCTAACAAACAAAGAAATGTAAATATGTTATTGTGTAAGGTAATCAGTCAATTAATTAATTTTATTAATCAAATAATTAGAATTTAATCAATTTAAAATAATAATAATTAAAAAAGATAAGATGTATGCAGCAAACAAGATATAAAAAAGATTTTGACTACAACTGTCATTAAAAAGAATAAAAACCAAGTAATAAGGTAAAATAAATAAATTAATAAATAAAACCCAAAATGTTAATGAATCGAGTTTTATCTATTTATAAGGCTCTATAGAATTAAGTGTAAACAATTAGAGATTGTCATCCAGATCTCACCTTTAAAAAGCTAGCAATTGCTTTAAGATTTTCTTTGTATTCTTCAAGAGGTACTCCTTGCTGGGGGTTAATTTCAGGATCATTTGCATCATTAGCTCCTAAAAATATACCTGCAATTGTGGTTCCTTTTATATCCTTTTCCAAATAAGGCAAAAGTGCCCTATACTGACGAGTATTGTAACCAGAAAATCCTCTTGCAATAAAATCTGCTTTCCTGCAATACAAAATAATAATAATAATAATAATAATAATAATAATAATGTACTGAATATGAGCAAAAGAGATCTTTGCTTCTATTAGTTTCACATTATTACATTATCTACTCTAATAATTCCAATCGCATGAGAATTCTAACGGTGGTCCTGCAACTTCACTACTGTCAATATTAAATCTCAACAGTTCAACTTGAAGCATTCATTAAAACGTACATCAACACACCTTCAAACATAATGAATCAGTTTATATCGGTCTTTGATTAATTGAATATGTAATAAGATTTCTCAACTCTGGTGTACTCCATGTAGGTCTCTGGACTGGATTCGAGATTAAAGGAAAAGGTATTCATTAAAATAATGACCTGCAATAAAGGAAAATCAAGTACTTAAATACATGAATAATCATTTTTATTTGCCTTGCTTATTCCTTCATCTTTTCATACAACTTTCTTAATATGACCTTAACCATAAGAGAATATTAGATTTCCTTTATTTCTCCTGTTTTCCCCTTTATACCTCCTACGTCTGTTCTCCCTTCATTGATAACATCCCTCTGATTCTACCAAAGTAACTACTTATTCCTTTCTAGAATTATTCTTAATCCTTACCTCCTCCATCTCTTAAAAGAAGTTCTTGATCATGGATAGCCTTTTCCTTCTCTCCATTTAAAGACTTTACCACTTTCTTCTAAATGCTCCATTTTATCTATTTACACACTCAAAATCATTCTTCCTTTTCTTTAATGAGTATGTTGTTCTTTTCCATTATCCCTCCTCTTAGAACGATCACTAATTTTCTTCTATATCTAAACCTCACTAACAATCTCCTAACTTCATTTTTTTGATAATAATGAATAAACATATGATAAAAAAAAAAAAAGAAACATATTTCAAGTTCATAAGAGGTAGGTAAAAAGGTAACCTCATTAAATAATAATAAAAAAAATTTATTTTTAAATAATAAATCTATGAGCTCAAAGCAAGTGAGTGGAAGAGTTTACTTAATGGTTCCTTATGACCTCTTTAACATAATGTATTTTCCAATCTTTCCTATTATGATGAATGTCTATGATTTTCTTACCTTTTTAAAGTAATATTTAAAAATTATTATTATTATATGCTGATATTTGGTAAAACTTTTTATTAACAGGCCACAAATTATTTTACACATTGGAAAATGTATCTTGATGTCACTAAGTACTCAAAGAGAAACTATAAAATATGCAGTGAAACAGTAATGATATGTCAATAAGAGATTGCCTTATAAAGATACTTTTATAAGCCCAAATATATGAATATCAAGGAAGGAAAATATCGATAAACTTAAGAGAAATAGAAGATAAACTGCAATAAGGGAGAAATTTGCAATAAAGTAATAGCAGAAATAGAGCAGACTAATAAAATAATTAAAAGGATAAAAATAAAAGCCAATTTTAAAAATGAACTCTAAGAAGAGCAAAAGGTATCCCTTTAATTAATAAATAAATATTTATTTCCTTCACCAAATTTAACTTACCTTACAAACTCATCTGCTACAACTGAACCCCAGCATCCCTCAGCACTAAAAGAAAACTAATGGAGAAATAAGTATATTAAACTCTTGGGTATATAACTAAGTAACTTATAACTTAGACATCCAAGTAGCATTTGAGTGTCTTAAGTAAATCATAGTCAATATAGTTCATTAAAAAATTGAAGAGCAAAAATATAATGAAAATATAATTTGCAGTTTCAAAGAAAATAATTACAGTACCTAGTAAAAACATCAAATGCCTAGAATAATATTAGAGTAAGTGAAATGGAAGCCAGGTGAATAGATATCCTGTGCAACAAGTATAAATGATGAAACAAATTGTTGTAAACATTAAAAAATATTGAAAATATTATAAATAAGTGCTTGTCTACATACTCATAAATAAGGTTCATAATACCTGTGTAAGAGAATCACCAAGAATGCATATTTTTGGCCATATTAAATGTCTTGCCATTTTCTAATAAAATTTTTATCTGAAATAGAAACAATCAGCACATTAACAATTTTATATTAAAGAATAATAAGATAAAAACTTTTTCTATCATTATACTTAAATCCAATAAGAAAATAAACTTTATTAGGTTCCACCTTGCAATTTAAAGAACTACTGCACTAAGGTGACCATATTTTTCTGACCAAAATTCGGGATGCTTCTGAACATTGCCCCCTCCCCACCTCCAAAAACACTGCCCATAAAGGTTTTAAGGGATGTATAAAGGAGAAGGATTTTTAATATAAAGAAGAAATATGAATATTGTTTTCGAAAACAAAACAAGTTATATGGTTTATTAGTTAAGGACATTCTACAAAAAAAAATACAATTTTTTGCCTTCTGCTCCCATGCTCCATGCCCTCTGGTTGTGTGGCGGTGTGTCACTGCCTTCTTCTGCTCTCTGGCTGAATAAATAATTTTTGCCAAATCTAAAAATCGGGACAAATGTACGTCTCTAAAAAAAAATCGGGACTGTCCCCAAAAATTTGGGGCGGATGGTAACCTTATACTGCACCAATGTTTAATAAGTTCCCTTATACAAAATAAACATTTTCAATAACATTTAATAGTTGTCTATTTCAATAATTATTTGTTTCAATTTTGTTTCTATGACAAATGTATTTTTTTACAAAATATCACTGGAAAAACTTATTGTATAAAACTCTAAGAAAAAATAACATAAGTCATAAAGTAGTGAAACTTTAGTTTTTATAATACATCAAAATTGTGATTTTGGAGAAAAGATTTCAGATAGTTTGGTTTCCCTTCAAATTAGGGTAGACAAAATTAGGGCATTCTTTATCATAATGAGTACAATAAGAAATAATGAAAAGGAAATAGTAGTACTGCAACCAGTTAAGACTTGCACTTTTGGGAATAAGAGTATATTGAATAAAAAATTGCGTATGTTGTGCCAATATTTAAAAAAAAAAGGTAGAAATGGAACACCATTTTTACCATTTTTAATCATCACTATCTTATTTTCTTATTTTATTTATTTATATATTTCTTCAAAAATTACAAATACTTTTTTACTGTTTTATTAAAATAAACCTTTCTGTTTTCTGTCAAAAGACAGGCCTCAAAATCCTGTCAAAAATGACAGGTATCAAAATCCTGTAAAGTACAGTATCAACTTTAGTACATCTCTAACATTCAAAATTCCGTCAAAAGACAAGATTCAAAATTCTGTCAATAGACAACTTCTATGTTCTGTCAAAAGACTACTTTTAAATTATTTCAATTAATTATTTTTATAGTAGGAAAATATCTTTTATTTTCACCTTAAATCACAGCATATAATTTTACTTTTTTAAGAAAGTAATAATGATTTCCCCAGGAAACAAAGAGGACAAAATTGTAGGATTTCATATGGAATTGCAAGTCTTCCACTCTTGTCCTTTAATAATTTTCTATGTTTATTATACAATGGACAGATTATAAATATATGTTCCAATGTTTAATTTACATTAAAAAAACTGAATTTTGGAGGTGGACTTCCATCATAGGAATGCTGAGTATTAATAAGGGCAACACCCAATCTCAATCTAGTAACTCCGTACAATTGCTTTACATGAGAGTTGACCATGACCAAAACGCCAGCAGTTGAAGCACCGTTTGACATTCGGACGTTTGACATTCGGAACCCAAGGAGACACTGGATAAACAAAGTGACCAATCGCAACCATGCAACTTGAAGGAAAAAATGAATCAGATCAAGACAGAAAGCAAAAAAAAAAAAAAAAAATGAGGAGGAGATGTCACACTCAAGATAGAGAGAAAAAAATAAGTGAAACAAAAAGGGAAAAACTAAGAATCAACACATAAAGGGCTAAAACAGGAGCTGGCAGAAAAAATATAAACTAATATGAAAATAATAATCTAATGATCATAATGATCAGGAAAAGATTGACCAAACACCACAAATTAAACAAAGCTTGAAAGACTTATGTTAGGACAAAATTGCCCAATAACAATTTGTTTGGACATGAAACACAAATTCTGAACTGAAGTTAATCCGTATGCGGGGGGGATGATGTTCCAATGCTTAGACATGGAAGGTACATTTGAAGCACTAAAATACTTGGAAGTAGACGACCCTTATTTTTTGAGAAGAGGAATGAGGAAAATTGGACAAATTACTTGGACACTCAACATATAATCACCATCAGAATCTCCAAGTATCACATTTAATCCACAAGAACCTGCAAAAGTCTGTAGGAACCAGGCTTGGGACATGGTTTACTCTGCCGGAAGAATAATGAAGTCTGGTCTTGTTCAATTTTCGGATTCCAAAGTGAGAGGAGACCTTGCCCCCCATCTCCCAACCTTTGGATGCAAACTCTTGAAAACTGGCGGATGACATGACCCACCACAGAAGAAAAAAGTTGACAAGCAGCCTTATGAAATTTACTACACCTACAATTGCTTTACATGAGAGTTGACCATGACCAAAACGCCAGCAGTTCGAAGCACCGTTTGACATTCGGAACCCAAGGAGACACTGGATAAACAAAGTGACCAATCGCAACCCGGCGAGGAAGGGCACCATAGAATCAGCATTTTCCTTGTGAGATATCACTCGAAGGACGTCCATAACGACCTACTGTACTGTACCGTGCTACTGTATACTTGTTACTTGAAGGTGGTAAATGGTCATTTTTTTTTCTCTCTCAATTTTTCCTGCAATGCAATTACAAAGATCATATGCTGGTGCTTCCTTTAATTATAAAATTATCAGTACTTCCACTTCCAAACAATACCAGTAAATGGTCATTAGGCATCAAGGCCTATGGACCATGGCTGTTACTGTATTATATTGTGCTACAAGGTTGCTGCATAGTACCGTGGTTGCTGAATCAAGGTAGAGTGAATATTGTAGGTATTTATAGCAATTTGGCCGAAAAAAAAAATTGTGTGGACCATTTTGACCAAAATAGTATTTTAATTAATTTTTATTGATATTTAATTAGGCCTATTATTATTATTATTATTATTATTATTATTATTATTATTATTATTATTATTATTATTATTATTATTATTATTATTATTATTATTATTATTATTTATTATTATTATTGTTATTTAGCTTCATATTGACATTTAGGCCGATTATTATTATTTTTATTATTATTATTATTATTATTATTATTATTATTATTATTAATAAATTTCTAAATTCATGGCACACGAACATTTGTCAACGGGGGACTCCAGCCCCAGTATAGCCCGACCCATTAGTGGTGGTGATGATGAGTGAAAGGCTTTCAGTACATCAGCAAAATTAACATTTTATATGAAACTACATAATCCGTACTTTCAGAAATAGCATATATATATATATATATATATATATTATATATATATATATATATATATATATATATATATATATATATATATATATATATATATATATATATATATATATATATATATATAATATATAAATAAAATTAAACATTAAAGTAATAAATAAAACAAAATATGTTTGCAAAAGTTTGCTTAAAGGAAATTTTTTACAATAAGCGCATAAGGGTTCCTTGTAGCGCAGCAGTTAAAACGGTGAAAATTTACTCCGATGAGTTTCAAGAGTTTGTTTCAAACTCAACAGATGGCGCTTCTTCATTTCCGACAAATAATATTCAAATATGATATATCGTTAACCGTGTTAACGGTTAAATGGTACATTGTATACAAGAGGGTTACATTAGCACTTACCAGGGAAAACTCACTATAAGCTGTAGTTTATTTATTTTGAATTTTATATAGGTTTCTGTAAGGGGTTCATAAGTTTTTCCATAGGGAAGAAAGGTTTGCCATAGAAAAACCTAAGGTAAATTCTTTATGAACCAACCCTAAGCAAAGCCTGATAACAAAAATACCATGGTCACTTTTGGCTTTCTCATAGGGGCCAACAAAAACAGGCAGTTCTAAATGGTGCTTCCTCGTCTCAAGTGATTCTTTTGCGTAAGATTTATGATTTCAATTTCTCAAAATTTCATAGATTGAAATTAACATAGCATGAATGAACCACATGGGAACTTTATTTACCTTCAAAAGTAAAAACAACTAATTAAATTATTTTGATATAAAAGAGGAGGGAACAAATGTACCTACAATTCATTATATATAAATATTTCTTTCATAACTTGACACTTATATGTGATAAGATCCAACAAATCCCACATACCTCGA
Organism: Armadillidium nasatum; assembly: GCA_009176605.1. NCBI lineage: Eukaryota > Metazoa > Arthropoda > Malacostraca > Isopoda > Armadillidiidae > Armadillidium > Armadillidium nasatum. The sequence goes on along the minus strand of SEYY01024337.1, from coordinate 18,426 downwards.
ACATTTTGGATTATAAATTGCCCAATATATGAAGGTCTAAGTGTCATTTGACTAAACGAGAACACGCCGAGATTCTTGCATATCAAACATAGTCACTTCTAATCTATTTCAGGTTCGAGCTAAATCCCATTTATTCCTCATTTTGCTTTATATATATTTTTTAACAGTTGAAGGAATATTATTCGGTCTAAGCATATTTTCCGTACACTAACGTATGGGGACTACCTTCGTTTTCCTATCAACAAAACTTTCGGACCTTTTATCAAATTACATCTCCAACTCCTGAAAACCATGCAACCTTTCAACCTCATGAGAATTGATAATACTCTATTTCTCTTATTCCGACGACCACCTTGAGAATCCTACTCCTCTCACGAGGACCGGATGCATGGAATTCTGCAATCTATGAATAATAAAAAATGGCAAGCAAGCCAGGTATCATCCATTTTCATGTATTGATTACGTGTGCTTCTAAGCTAGTGCCAGTCTTCTTTCAACTATGCTCTTATAAACTAACGCTACTGCTTATCCTCAATGTTAGAAGCTCTTTTAATAAATCCCAAAAGATCGGAAGTCATTCTAAGGTCTCTAACTATATCTAAATTTCTCACCAGATTTTATACGAATCTTTATTTCCATTTTTCTCATTTCCTGGGTTATCTGAAACTTCACACGCCTCTTTCCGAAAATTAGTATCGCTTCGTTTTCTGTGCCTTTATTTGTATCTAGTGTTGCATTCCGAATTTAGATTTCAGATTCTGTCGATCTGGATAGATTTTCTCTGTTGGTCAACTTAAATCTGCCAATTTTTTAAAAATTTAACTTCGATAAATTAACAGCTCTTTCAAAAATTCTATAATCTCATCAGTGGGTAAAATAACCATTCTTAGTTTTAAACAAAAAAAAAATTACGGGAATTTCAAGAAATTCGATTCAATTGTAATTAATCTCAGCTACACAAGGGTCTCATTTCTAGTGGAAAAAGGAAAAAAGATAAATTTCTCAAATTCCACAATCATTTGAATAAATTCAATTTCAAAACTATAAAACTTACAAACTGTCCTTCACTTAGGAATTTCCTCGATCTCTACCTTAAGTGAGACCACTCTTATTCTACTACATTTGAGGAGTCATTACAGCACAAGGAGAGCATCTTTTCCCAAAATCTGAGATTTCTTCAGTCTTCTACATTTCTTATCAAATTTAATTTCACTCAATTCAAATTTGTGCTTACGCTCACCCAATTGATTAGAAAGAATGGGCCTGCGCTGGCCACCACCTTTTAAGCCCCTTCCTTCCTCAGCTAAACTATTTCTAACCACATCGACATGAATTTAATGTGCTAAGCTGTCTCTTAAATTGCTAAAATCATTTATAGATACATCAAAATGAAAATCACGACTGACTATATGAATATATCAAATAAAATAACATAAAATGAAAAGTCATAAGATAATGGGTTTAAAAATTGTTTTATCAAAATAATTTATTTTATTTTCAAGGTATAAAAGTAGGCTAGTAAAAAATTTACGTCGGATAAATTCCATAAGATAAATAAAAATTAAAATAATAATAATAATAATAATAATAATAAATGCTCTGTCCATTATTTGACCGTCACATATTGAGATGTTCCAATTAATTATGAACATGGAAAATTATTTCTTTGTAAAGTCGACTGATATATAACAATACTAATGCACTTTGCGTTTTAGTTGCAACGTACATTAATATATATATATATATATATATATATATATATATATATATATATATTATATATATATATATATATATATATATATATATATATATATATATATATATATATATATATATATATATATATATATATAATTGAAATAAATATTAACTACGTATCACTTTTCCATAATTTGATTGTTTTATCATTTTCGAGGGCTCCCGATGCTATAATATTTGAAGTAGGATGGCAAGCTGTACATAAAACCACATCTGATAATAATAATAATAATAATAATAATAATAATAATAATAATAATATAATAATAATAATAATATAATAATAATATATATATATATATATATATATATATATATATATATATATATATATATATATATATATATATATATATATATATATATATATATATATATATATATATATATATATATATATATATATATATATATATATATATATATATATATATATATATATATATATATATTATATATATATATATATATATATATATATATATATATATATATATATATATATATATATATATATATATATATATATATATATATATATATATATATATATACGGAATCGTGCAAAATCTATTCTTCGTAATACCAAAAAACTCGTATCTTCGCCGTAAATTCAATAATACAATCTTTTGGCATTTTGCAAAAAAAAAAAAAAGTCAACTAACTTTGCTTCTCCCTCTTTCCCTCCTCTAGATTCTTCTGACGGCACCAACCCCACAAAAGTGGGAAACGTGGTAAGTGAAATAAATAAATATACAAAGAAAATAACTGAGACTACAGGGTGCTCTTACCAGTATGACCTTCCAATTTTTGAACAACTTGCTTAGTTTGCAGGTTCCATATATATATTAAATTATCTTCTGACCCAGAAACAATCCACTGAAAAAGAAAAATTTGTAACGCTCATACATAATTAAAAAAAACTTAAAAATTCAAAGTATACAATTTCAATTTTTAATTTTAAATAGGTTTTGTACTTATAAAGTTATAAAACCATTGTTACAAACATGTTTTTAAATTACAGATTTAAAAAAAAAAGTCAAATATCAATCTCATGACTGGATAGGTGATAAGTATAACAAAAAATAATGAGTTGGAGATAAGACATATCTAAGGAACGCCACTATTAATAATTTAAAGCATGAATAGTGTAATATACAACAGTAGATATAAAAAGACCACAAAAGTCCACAGAAAGGATAGATACCGAAAGGAGGAAGTTTAGAAATCCAAGATTTGTGCCAGAATCTATAGAAAGGTCTTTTGGTATGCTAAGCACCACAGCGAACGATTCACGAATATTCTAAAGGGCAAAGGACCAAGAGTGAAAGAAGATTACCACTAGAACGTTCTTTATGAATTTATACTGGTGATCAGGGACAGGATTCGAAGAATTGAAAAGTTCCCAAATCTTAATGATAAGAATAAATCCAAAAATTTAGTAAGAAAAGAGATTAAAGAAATAGGAAAATGTTAAGTGTTGAGAGGGGTCCCCCTCTTCGTGATCGAAGTAGAAATACAGACGAGTAATTTACCAGAGCAGGATGCAAGCTCAGAGTCAAGTTTTGAAAACCACAAAATTGATACCATCAAGTTTTATGCTGAGAGAGAGAGCAGAAATAACATTTTTAGAAGAAATTACAATCTAGGCACGAGTTGAAGGGGGCTGGAGGAGGATGGATGGCTTGAAAATCGTCTAAGGTGGAATTTGAGGCAAAGACTGAGCAAAGAGTTTAGTTGTAGACGAAGGTAAAACAACAGATGTGCCTTCGTAAGAAACTAGGAGAAAGTTTTTTTTTTTTTTTTTTTTTTTTTGGGGGGGGGGTGCAAAATGTACGAAAGGCCGCCAATAAGAGGAATCAGAACGATTATTGTATTGTTCATAAAGAAAAGTTTTGTTTTGTACATGAAACATAGGTTTCTGCAGTTTGATGTCGACAATAATTCCTGAAGGCAGCATCCCTGTTGCGAATAGCACTAGAACAAACAGTTAAACCAAGTTTATTAGTTTTCATTGAAATAAAGAATTTGAAATATACGCCTCCATGACAAAAAATCACCTCAGGTATGTGCTCTGCGAACTCTGAGGAACTACCCCTGACGAAGAAATGATTCAAAAGGAAATCAAACAAATACAACAAATTCCAAAAATGTTCCCTCAGTAGGTAGTAGAGTGAGGTGGGTTTCTTGTGGAAGACTTGAAAAGGAAGAGGAGGATACAGAGATAAGAAGGTGATCAGAGGAACTGGAAGGATTAAAAGTTAAGAAAAGGTCTAAAATGTTGGGTTCATCTCCAAGTTATCAGGGATACGAGTAGGAGGCTGCACCATCTGCTTAATGTTATTCTGGATAGAGAAATGGAAGGTAAGTTTACTAGCTGTATTTTGAGACTAAAAAGTAATTTGTAAGGTGCATACTGAAATCAATTAAAATTATGATTTCAGAGAAGAGAGAATGCGTTATATTTTGGAGTTTGGATAATCGAAGAGTTTAGGATAGTCAGTAGAGTTAAGAGATAAATAATCAGAACAAACTTAATCTGAGATTGAGTTCATTAATTCATCAAGCCTAAGCCACAAAGTAGAAATTAGGAAGGCTTCAAATTAGTGACGTTCAAATTGTTCATCATTGCACATACGTGAACAATAAGTCTTTAAATGAAAACCGAAGATAAACAGTAAGAGGGAATAGTCAATAGTTTGCTGTCACTATTCTAAAGCATCTGAGTTTCCGTCAAGAAAAAGAGGGTAAGGTCTAGAAGAAAAGAGGTATTGTTCAATAAAATGGATATTAAAGACAGTGCACCTGAGTAAGGTTGAGGCAAAATCATTTTGGCGCCAACCCCATTACCGGAGGTAATATTTGGATGTCACTCCTTCAAACACCCCAGAGGTAGATTTGTGTTTCGCTATTTTTTTTTTTTTTTCATTATCAGGTTTGATGTGCTTGTAAGTCTTTGGAGGACATGTGAAGGGAGAGAGGTGAGAGTTTGTGGCACTTAAGTGTAAAGTCGAGGGTAAGTTAAGAGATACCATCTGAGAAGATGAAAGGTTAAAAGGTCAAATCAAAGATCAATGGACTGAAGAGGAAAGAACCAGCAAAACCGAACACTTCATAGGTAATGCTCAATGAGAGTTACTTTTATCATTTTGGATGGTGATACATTTTCCCCTATCTGGGGATTTAAATCTATAAAATGATGAAAGTTTTCAAAACATTTTTTGTTTGGTGAGGTAAAACAGAGAAAAATGTAAAATCTGATAAGCATGGTATATAATCCTGCTGAAATTTAAAAAAAAAATTTAAACAGTAAACAATGTAGATTAGTGTAGGTTTCATTTCATAGAAGAAATGTTTTATAATTCCAAAAGGAAAGACCATAAGTTGTTAGAATTCAGACCCTCAAAGAAAGATACAACACTACTAAAACAGATTAAAGTGTTCTTTGAAATGTTTATAATTAAATTACAAAAGCTTAAAAGTGACTGAGGCAAATTCACAAGAAAACTTTGGTTGCTAAGGCAACTTCAAAGAAGCTGGGAATACTGTTCAGATTGCAAGAATATTTTTCTTCTGAACAGTTGCTCCAATTATATAAGGATCTTATCCGCCCTTGTATGAAGTACTGTTCTCACATTTGGGGGAGGGGTTCCAGTTCCACCTTTCCTTTGGAAAGGGTTGAGTCTAAGGCTAAAGATTAACAAACTGTCCTCCTACTTTCAAACTCACTTGACCCTCAGTCTCTGCGAAGTGAGGTTGGAGAACTATCTCTTTTTTTATAGGTACTACAACGGCAGTTCCTCGAGGGAACTGCTCTCGCATTCCATCACCCTCGCAGCACAAGAGAAGGAATGCTTTCACATGAATTTTGTGTGAATATAGTAAACCACAGGCTTCTCCGTTGAGGTGACTTCTTTTCAGTCACTTCAAATCTAGGGAACTCTCTACCATTATCTGTTTTTCCTGCTGCATTTAATCTACCTTTTTTTAAGGCCTCCATCTGCGCTCACTTGCGAGATTTGAGCTAGGTTGGGATTGGGTGGGTTTTCTTTTATTTCATACTTCTGCCCACTCTTAGAAAAGGGTTCTGCTCGTGAATGGTGGAAAAAAAAAAAAAATAACAGTAAACGAAAACATCAAAACATTATAGGGAAAACAAAGTCTT